>PVJA010038918.1:0-19466 GCA_004027025.1 Myocastor coypus | reverse complement strand
GAGGGCAGGGCTGGCGCAGCATGTGGTGCCGGGGATCAAACCGCGGTCACTGCAGCCGCCCAAGCTTTCCTAAGCAGGCGCTTTAGACCACTGAGCCATCCTGCCAGGCCCCATCGGTGACTTGTTGAAAGCTCTCTGAAATTGGGACCAGGGCAAGGATGCCAGCTCCTTCGAATTCCTTTCAGCCCTAAACTAGAGGTCTCAGCCCGTGCAATAATGCAAGAAACAGCACCAGAGGTCATCAGTATTAGGAGGAACAAGTACTATGGTTACAATTTTCAGATGGCATGAGTGTAGAAGTGAAAGTCTCGGAAGAACCTAAAGATCTATTTATTACCTGTTATTATAAGTGTTAAAGTGATTTGGGCAATGACATTAGCAATAAAAATTTTGAATCTGTCATTTATACAACACAAAGATAGTACATGTTGGGAGATGAATCTGGTGAAAGGCACTCAAAATAAGCATAGAATATTGGAAGTTCTCAGTGAAATTAAGGGAAACATAAATAAATTAAGGGCTGTGTCGTATCCGCAGGTTGGAATGCCCAGTTACGCAGACCAGTCAACACTGTATGCGTGGGTGCGTAAAGTTACCAAGGCCCGGGTTTTGGTGGTCCCAAGAGGTTTTGGTGGATCTGGCAGGCTCCAGTGTAAGCTGAGGTGAAATCCAGGGACCCGGAAGAGCTAGTTCACCCCTAAACAAGAGGGCAGCTCTGCTCCAGGGGGGTTTTGCAGGCTGCAGCAACCAAACGAGTGTGCCGCTGACGTGTGCACAAGCATCAGAGGAGGGAAACAACGTCACACAGGGGTGGACGTTCGGTGCGTACAGTCCTCGGGCCCTGGACTCAGGAGGAACGATCCGTCAGCTCCGTGCTGGGGGGCAGAACTGCGCCCCCTAGACTGCCGCCCCTGGGTGTCAGGCAGGAAGGGTTGATCCTGGGGTACCTTGTGGAGACAATCTGGCCTCTCTAGGGGACACCCAAAAACAGTGTTACTGGCCCATGGGGGGAGGGGACCTGTTGGGTTACAAGATGCACCTTGGCCAGGCCCTCAGCTGCCACGGCCTCTCTGATGGTGGCACGGGTGTGGCGTCTTAGGGCTGGGCCCCGGCTGGGACAGGGCAAGGAGGCTGCTGCTTTTCCTGGGGCTGGGGGTGCAGGAGAAGTAGCCAGGTGGGCAATCAGCTGGACAGGGCACAGGCCTGAGCAGGCTGCCGGGCCTGGGACGCTGAAGTCCGCAGCAGCGGCTCAGTGCTGAGCAGCCCCTCGTCCTGGCAGTGCCACGGGGAGCAGGAGGCGCAGCCTCTCCCCAAGAGCCCCGCACGGGGCTGGTCCGGCGAAGAGATCCACTCAGAAACACAGGCCTAGGCTGCCGCTCCTCGCTTGCTCCTTCTGCTTTAGCAGATGACGGAGAAAGAGACCCAGATGTCGGCTAACAGGAAACTCCCGAAGAGGCAGACAGTGAGGCTTCCTGTGAGAGGGCCCAAGGCTGGGGAGAAGACCCCGCACATATTGCACCCAAGGCTGCACCTGCCCTGCAGCCAGAGAGAAGCCCCAAGGACTCTGTTCCCATCCAGAGTCCAGGCAGCGAGGCCAGCTGCAGAGAGACCTGGCTAGAGCAGACACCACCATCGCTTTGGAGCTGCTCTAAGGTCTAAGCACCAGACAGAACACCTTGACATCCTGAAGGCATGTATATTTAGCTAAGATGAGTGCTCGTCTGAAAACATCAAGGAGCATCAATACATGGAAACGACACGCATGGCCCCCACACAGGACAAGGCGGGACGCGGACCCACTGGGACTCTTCTGCTGTGCTTGGAACCGTATGACTAGACGAGGGCACAGGTGTCACCGAAGCTGTTGCCATTGTGGTGGTGGTCCAGGGCAGCCAGGGCTGGGGAGGGGAGGGAGGTACAGAGTTGGTCCCTGGGAGTTGTCACGGCTACCGGCCAGGCGTACGCAGCTTCTGCTGAGGAACCTGGTTTGGGACAGGACCAGGGCCCGTCTGTTCCTCCCCAGGCCTCCTGCCCCATGTGGCACGTGTGGGGCATGGTACTGGCCTTGTGTCCTCCCGGGTCACCTGCTGGGTCTGCGCAGAGACTTGGAGCTTGGGTGGACAGCAGGGTCCTGCCAGCCTGCTATCAGCTAAACACTCAGTGCTTCAAGTCCTCAGCCCTCACGGTGCACAGGAGGGTCCCAGGTACCCCCCAGGTCCTAACAAGCCCATCCCCTATCACGCATAAGTGTCCCTGAGCAGGGTGAAGCAGTCCCTCCTACAGGCGTGGGCCCGGTGTGTTCTGTGAGCCCTGCTGCCCTGTGGCTCTGCCTGGCTCTGCTCGGGGGGTCCCTGTAGGATCCCTCCACTGTCCTTCTTGAGCAGGGCTTTTCCATCCCAGGACGGTTTGACCGGGAACCTGGTGCACCTAGGTTGGCTCTGTTTTTTCCTTTGGTGTAACTATGTTGGCCACAAAATGGAAATAAACTGGGGTAACAGCTAGTGTGCACGAGGCTTGGCATTAGAGCAGCACTGGGTGCCAGCCCTGCCCCACATCTCACAGAGAGAGCTCTGGACACTGTCCCCCTTCTGCTGGCTTACATGGTGGCTCAGGACCTAGGGGACATGCTGGGCTGCTTTTGACTACAGGCAGTGAAAGATCAAAGCATAAAGATCCTAGGAGCTCCCCACCTCCCTTCTGGAGCCAGGGGCCCGTCCTTCAGCAAGGCCAAGTTACGGCTGAACGTCCTCAGATCCACCTGCTGATGTCCTCACTCCCAGGACCTCAGGTGTGGCACAAGGTCCTGATCAAGCTGTTTGAAGTGTGGTGACTGGGGTGGGCCCTGGTGCCACACGACTGGTGTCCCCTGCCGGGGGATGGCCCCATGAGGCCCCAGGAGGAGCCAGCCCGGGGCCACCGTGACTCCCGGCCTTGGCCTCCCGGTGGGGGGCCACAGAGGGTGCCCTGACAGCACAGCTGCTGGGAGGATGCGGGTGGAGAGGGCCGGGTGGCTGTAATGCTGTGTAAACGGGATCCCAGACACGGGTGTCACCCTCTGGTCAAACAAATATTTGCTCAGGGCTTCCTAAAGGTGAACAGCATAAACAGGGCCCAGCTTGAGCTGACGGGTGATTAGGGGAATTAATAGTCACTTAGAGAAGCTAATGAGGACACATGTGGTGGTTGGGCTCAGTGCTCAGCAAACATCCCCCTCCCCTTGCTGCAGGGTGGGGCCGCCTCCCCACTGTACCCTGGGCCTGGGCTGGGCTTCTCTGGCCAAAGGGACCCTGGAGGTCTCCTACCTGCTGGGGTGGCTCCATGACAGGAGTCACTGTAGCCCTGAACCCCAGGTCCCAAACGCACGGCCAGGCAGCCATGAGCCCAACCAGGGCGTAGTCACAGTCTCGAGTCAGTCAGCCACTACACCTGTGACTGCAGGGATGCTTGTCACTCAGCCTTCCGGCCACAGGTGATGACCAGTAGTACCACACACGGGGAAGGAGAAGGCCCCACCTAGGCAGGGGTGGGGGGCGCCCTCATCATGCTGTAAGGGGTCGGGGAGGGTGCTCGGCTCTTAGAGGGGAATAACAAGGCTCCATCCAGCTCCCCGCCACTCGGCCTGAGAGCTAAGAAGGACTTCCATTTCTTTTTTTTTTTTTTTTTTTTTGCCTTTTTGAGACAGAGTCTCGCTATGCAGTTGAGGCTGGTCCTGAGCTCACTTTTGTAGCCAGGCTGGTCTCGAACTCACACCAATCCTCCTGCCTCAGCCTCCCGAGTGCTGGGATTACAGGCGTGAGCCACCACGCCCGGCATGGACTTCCATTTCTGAGTGGCTGGAATGCAAGGAGCCCAGTCGCTTGTGGTGCGTGATCTTTGCATGGAATTCACATGTAGGCAGCTGTATCAGTGCCAGCCTCATCCATCACCCGCAGGGGACAGGTCGGCAGCCAGGGCCCAGGAAACCTCAACCATTCGCTGCCCTACCCGTCCAGTAGGAGTGGGCCTCATCCCGAAGAAAAGGTCCGAGGGAAAAGCACAAGACAGCCTCACAGGGTGTGGGGAGCCGTCGCGGCTGCTGCGGTGCAGCTCTTCCCGGCCCAAGCAAGAAGAGGGCTCCACCTGCTACACACTGCTGTGACCTTGATTCCAGGAGCCAGACCCTGCCTGCTCAGCCATGGGGCTCCCTCCCGCCTGTTCCTTGAGCACTTTCCGTGGGCAGCATCTGTATGAACATAAGGACGTAACACTAAGCTGTATGCCCACCCGCCTACCTAGGGCCGCCCGCTGATCTGTATTCATCCCTCCCCCAACTCATCCACCAGCCTCTCACCCACCCATTCGCCCATCCCTCCATCCGCCCATCCACCACCCATCAACCCACTCCCATCCAGCCGAGGACCGGGGGCCACACACTCACCCGCTCACCACCCGTCCATCTGTGTATTCCTCCATCCGTCCACCGCTCCATCCACCTGCTCACTCCAGCTGTCCTTTCACCCACACCTGTTTTCAGGGCCTCTCTCCTGAAGGTGCACTGGCCAGGCAGCACCGTGGCTTAGGCACCGTGGTGACCACACAGCCTGTAGTGCAGAGACTGCAGACCCCACTGCTATGAATCGGGAGGCAAGAAGTGGAGACAACGGCAGGGCCTGGCGAGTGACGGAGGAGGAAGGTGGCGCGCAGGGGGGTGAGAGGCCTGGCGCTGGCGCTGGGCTGTGGGAGCCTGAAGCTGGAAGCGGAGAGAGGGGAGTCTCTGATGACCCTCAGTGTTGCACTCCTGGTTCCCAGGACAGTGGGACAGTGCTACGTGGCACTGGGGGCCCTGGAAGGTGGCCCAGGAAACAACTGCACCGCTGCCCACGCCTCCCTCTCTGAGCCACCAGCCCCAGGTGGGACATCTCCTGCCTGCCCGGCAGGCAGAGGCCAGGATGCAGGGCGTTCTCTTCCCACTACCGTGGCACTGTGGCTCTGTGGGGCAGCCCTGGCTGGTGCCCATGCTGGGCTCTGGCACTCACACCCGGCAGCTCTGTTCTGTCATAAAGGACCTCTGCTTGCATCTTTCCATTTTCTAAACTCTGCTTCCAGGGCCTTGGCCCTGCACCCCAACTGACATAGACCTTGGGCCCACGCTGAAGCTGGCAGCCGCATGCTTGCCTGGCAAGGGCTGTGAGGACTGTGCCTCACCCCTGTAGGAACGAGAAGTCCCATCGGGAGCAGTGGTTCATGCCTCAGGAGGCTGAGGCAGGAGGAATGCTCACGGGCAAGCCTAGCTGGGCACTGTGCTGAGACCTTATTTTAAGATAAAGGAAATGAAAAGTGCTGGTGGGGTAACTCGGTGGTACAGAGCCCTGTTTCAACTCCCAGGATGGGGCTGGGGGAGGGAAAAGTCCCCACAGGAAGAAGCCCACTGCCTCCAGGGCTGAGACTCAGGCAGCATTCAGGTTCTCACCAGGGGATGATTTATAAGTGCTCTGGAGGCCAAGGAGGTCAGCTGGGAACGCTGGCTAGACGAAATAATTTATCAGAGGGTTCCAAGTGGCTGTCTGTGCTGGCTGGAGTGTGGCGTGGCTCGGCTTTTCCCAGGCAGGGTGGGTGCTGAGGACTGCACGAGCCGGATCTGTGTGCCGGGCCCCACACTCTGCGCCTTGGCCTGTCACACAGGTGGACAGCAATGCATTGTCTCCAAGTGGTCACCGCCCACCACCTGGAGGTCCTCCCCATGCAGACCCGGAGCTCCTGCACACACGCCTGCCCTGCCGTGTGACTTTTCAAGGCCAGTATACCATGGACCCCGGGAGTGCGGGGTTAACTGGGCATCCAGGGTTCTGGCCTGGCCGGAGGCTGGGAGTGTCCACCCTGGGGCTGGGGTGTCACTGCCTCACAGTGTCCATGCAGAGACTCCTGGCACAGGGCCAGCAGGGCCTTGGCTTTCTGCTCTCTGAGCCTGGCCCAGACCGTATGTCCCTGGACAGAAGAGTGAGCCCAACCTGCAGAACATCCCGAGACACAGGCCGGCCTCGGCTTTAGGAGCAGAGCTCAGAAGGGGGTGGCCGTGGCCAGGTGGCCTGGGAGATTCCGTGATGAGATGGGGCGGCACAAGGCTCAGGGGGACGCAGCCGCACAGCCTGGCTGAAGCTTGTAACCCAGAGACAGCCAGGGCGCGCACAGCTACCGTTTCAGGGTGGTTGACCTGACTGCCCCAGTAACCGAATCTGTGCCTCATGTCGCACGCCATGCCCCGCAATGGGCACTGGAAGCCACTCCCAGACGGCGGGCCGAAGTTTGAGCTTAGAGGAGAGGGCTTTCTTCTTCTTCTTCTTCGCATGAGGCACTTTCTCGGCACGTGGAGAGGGCTAGGCGGCGCTTATCTTTGAACTCCATGTACTTAACGCTTATTAAAATCAATACCATCCATTAGCCGGCAACGTTTCCATTTTTAATCATCTACTGATATACGGCCTGTGCTTTTATAGGACTAAACAAATTTCCGCTCTTGGTGCCCCTCTGCAGCCTGGGGGCAGGGGTGCGCGGCCGCGGGACGTAAATGTTTATTTACTGCCTGCTTCCTGATTGAGAACATACCTGGTCCCCGGCTTCGGATGGCTTTTACGCGGGGCTCAGGGCCGCTTCCTGCGCTCCAGACTCCTGTGCCTTTTCAGGGCGGGTAATGAATGCCCAGCATTGTGTGTGCAATCACTGGGCCCCGGGTGGGGGCGGGCAGCAGGGTCATTATTTACCCACCCCCAGTGCTGCTTTCTAGGGGCAAGGTGAGCCACGCCAGCTGTGCAGTGGACACCTCTGCAGCCGTTTCCCCCAGCTTTCACCAAGCTCCCGCCCTGTTGGCTGGGAAAGGGGTCGGACCCAGGTGACTCGGCAGGGCTGGGGTCCTGCATGTCCTCCAGGAGACCACCCTGGCCCCTCCCCCATTGCACAGGAGTGGTGAGGCTGGTCCAGGCGGACAGCCACGGCCTGTCAGCATTGAGTGCTGAGTGCTAGAGCCGCCCATAGTAGATGGGGCTCCTGGGCACAGGCTCGTTGGCCTCTGGTGCTGCCCACCTGGTCCTTCCAATCTGAGGCATGGCTCATCCAAAGGGCTCTGGGCAGAGCTAGCCCTCGCCTACTCATGTGTTTATGAGCTGACTGCACCTGGAGGCTGCCCTTTTCCTGCCCTGACACCAGACCCACCATCTTGCCAATAGCACTGCCACACTCAGTGCCCATGGGGCTGCCCAGGGCACATGGGCAGGGGCGTCTTGGAAGCCGGGACTGTGTCCTCTTCCCAGGGCAGGCTCAGCCCGGGAGCTCAAGGCATATGGGTCCCCCACAGAGGGCATACTCAAATGTGAAGGCTCATGCCAGTGTGCCGGTCCTGGTGCTAGGGGTGCTAAGGTGTCAGTTATGCTCCAGAGGCTCTTGGGAGTTCTGTATGCTCTGGGACCTGGGGGGGGTGCAGTTGGGGAACTGGACAGCTGAGATGGACATCTACAGGACCAGCTTCGCTTCTGCATTTGGGCTTTGTTTTTACACCATTAAGGGGCTTCATGCTGCTAAAATACCTGAAGGCACTCACGGCCAAGGTGTGTCCCGGAGGGAGACTGAGGCCCAGAGAAGGGTTGCAGCTGGCTTCTGACCCATCACCTGCAGGCACCCGGCCCTTCCAGGCTGTGGCTGAGTCCTGACTGCCACCAAAGGCAGAGGGCCGGTCCACATAGGGGTACAGACAGCCCCTAGGGCACAGGGCGGGCCACCCAGCACAGGACTCCAGGCCGGTAGGCGGCTGCCGCACACTTGCAACTTGGACGCTCATCTGTGATCGGCGGCTTCATAAAATGCCTTCTAATGAAAGTAACACACGGCAACGGGGAGGGCAGCCCAGGATGCAGGCTGTGTTGTGGAGAGTGTGCTTGTTAAAATGTGTAATAAGAGACAGAACAAATCCCCAATATCAGGCAAAGCTGTTGTTAAATCCCTTAATGATAGTGGCATTTTCTCTGGTACGCCGCATGGTTCATTATAAACCCCTTTGGCATAGTGGGGGTGGGGCAGGGGATGACAGAGTGTGGAGCAGGGGCTGGAAAGGTCTTGCTGGAGGCTGGGACCCGGCCCTGACCTTGCCTGTCCGTCCTCCACCGTGCCCAGTGGCCCTGGTCATCTGCTGAGGGGTCCTGGGCTGGGCCCCAGCTGGGCCAGAAGAGCTTTAGCCTGAGGACCTCAGGACTTCCGCCGGGACTTGCTGGGTGCCCTCTCGGTGCCAGGCCTCAGCCTGGCCCTGGTGCCACCCAGGGGTCCTCCTCAGGGCTATGCACGCAGCGGATCTCTGGCTTAGGGAAGGCCAGGAAGCACTTGAGGGCTGGGTGCAGTGGCCCTGGGACAGGAGCCCTGTAGGAGAGTCTCCCACATCACGCTGCTAGCCCCAGGCCTGCAATGGACAGCATCCAAAATCTCTCCAGGGCCCTGGCCATGAGGAGCCAAGCAGGCATCAGGGTGGTGCCAGGGCTGCGTCTCTACGTCAGCGCCACATGGCTAGAGTTTGCACATGGGAGGCAGGAGGGTCTGTGGTCTTGTTGTGGAGGCCTCAGGGCCAGGAGCTCGAGGGTGTGACGGGGTGGATGCAGCTATGACCTCTAGCAATGGGCCTTGTGAGTTACCCCTGCCTGTTCTGGTCCCGTGGCTCTGCCTAGGCAGAGACTAGGCCTGGTGCCAACCAGCCTCTAAGTCCCTGGGATCTCTGGGAATGCGCAAGCCAGGGCAGGCTCAGGGCCCATGCGGGGCTTGGCCCAAGCATCCATCTAGGGACAGGGTCAGTATGGCCAAAGTCAGGAGCCATGGGCACAGGGCCAGGTGCCGTTGTGACCACCCTGGACTCAGGGCCACACTAGTGCTTGAGGACCAGGCTGGTTTGAGCCAATTTGGGTCTCCATCTTGCTGTCCCCAAGGAGGGCAGATCCAGCCTTGGTCCACAACTCTGGAAATGACAGCCTTGTGGGGTGACACTGACCTCCCTGAGGACCATGGAGCTGGTCTCCCTCGCAGCTCTGACCCAGCAGCCTGGAGGAGGAAGCTGAGAGCTGGGCCCGACCTGTGGCCTGGGTAGCTGTCCCAGCCTTGCCCATGGGCGGTGTGACTGCCATGTAAGAACTGATCTCCGGGCAAGCCAGGCAGGCTTCTGGCCTTCACCAGAGGCCGCCGCTGCAGGAGGCTGCCGGTGGTGGGGTGCTCTTCAGCTCCTGGGGTCCTGGGCTTTTGCACTCCTCTCTGTGCTGCAGAGCCCCCAGGGCCTGTGAGGGCCTGGCACTGCCTGGGCCGCAGCCCTTCTGCTGCTCTGATCCTGGGTCCCCACCAGCATCTTCCCCATCTACCTTTAGGTGAAGGCCAAATGGGCCCGGGGTCCCAGGACCCAGAGTCAAGCGAGGGTCACACTGACAGGAAGCTACCTGGCTCTGTCTGAGGCCCTCATGGCAACAGAGAAACACGGCTGGCAGCTTAGGGCCCCACCCTGGCCCTGGAGTTCCCAAGTTGTCCACAGGGCCTTCACCTGCATGGTAGGCACGCCAGACCCCAGGTCTGGGCTCCTTTCCTGGAGCAGTGGGGGAAACCCTCAAGGCTGGAGGCCGCCCATGGCTGGACTCCCAGGGGTCCTTCTTTTTGGAAACCCCAAGCCTTGACCTTTGCTGGGTGTGAGTGCTCAGGGCCAGGCTGAGATGGAAGGCCTCAGTTTCCTTACTTGCTGAAGGCCCTGGGGGAACCAGTTCTGTCTCCCTTCTTTCTGAGGAAGGGTGGGCTATCAGCACCACAACTGTCCTCCCAAGGGACACCTATTCACCCATCCCTTCCACCTCTGCAGGCACTCTGGCCTCCCCTGGCCATGTCCCACTGCAACAGGGGCTCTGAGATGACCTGGGTGAGTCAGTCACAGGGCCCAGGGGCCGGGCAGCCTCGAGATCTTGTGTCCTAGGAGGCGTCCCATGCCTGTTTGTGATGGCAGGCAGCTCCAGGTGGGGCCGCTCTGCTGGGATCCCCAGGCAAGGCATACTGCCCTGACCCTGTAGTGGCTGCCCTGGCCTTGGCTGTCCTGGTGACAGATAGAAGCTGGCAGAGGCTGAGGCAGGCTGAGATGGGTGAACCCGGACCCTGGCCAGTCCGGCGGGTGCTGGCAGCCTTGAGGACTGCTGCCAGAGCAGTGGTTCGCTGGCTGCCAGCGCCCAGGTGTGGATATTTTTAATAGCCTGTGACCCGCCATCCACTCTCAGCTGGGTGTTAATGGCCAAATGTTTTGCGAGTAAATTACCAGAAAGAATTATTCCTGAGAGGCAGAGTTTTGTGGGAAGCTGTTAGGAAACTGGACAAGCAGCCAGCATTCACGTCTGTCCTCTACGGGGCCAGCTTGGAGGTCAGCAGCCAGGGCCAGGTGGGCCAGGTGGGGGCAGGGATGGGATGATGGTGGTGCTCTGACACGGGGTGTGCGCTCCACGACGCCCCATGAGTGCAGTAGGGACCCCCAGGCCTCTCTCAGGGTGCTTGGGTCACAGCCAGAACCATCTGGCTAAGAGGGAGCCCCTCCCTCAACATAGCTTTCGGCCAGGGTCAGGGTTGGTCCTGGAGAGTCTATCTGGCTCTACCAGGCTGGAGAGGCCTTGGACTGCCCAGAAGAGGCCCAGGGTCTCCAGGCAGGATGCCAGCTAAGCCTGGGCCTCCTTGGGGGCCCCAGCAAGGGCACACTCTGCCCACAGGAGCAGGGAGCAGCCTGGGATGTGGCATCCTTCCGCCTACCAGCAGGGGCAGAAGGCCACTATGCCAAATCTCTTGCCAGGGCAGTGGCAGCCATGGCTGGCTCTAGGGACCTCATAGAAGGGAAAGGCCTGGATGTGCTGGACAGGGTAGCACACGCTATGATCCCAGCACTCTGGCAGGCAGAGGCAGGAGGATTGGAAGGTGGAGCCCAGCCTGGACAACTCAGGGATTTAGCGAGACCCTGCCTCTAAATAAAAATAAATAAAAAGGGGTTAGAGATGTAACTCTGTGTGAAGGCCCTGGGTTCGACCCCCAGTACTGCAAACGAAGGAAGGGAAGGAAGGGAGGGAGGGAGGGAGGGAGGGTGGGCCACGAGGTCAGAATGTGCTGCCAGTGTAGACCTGGAGGCTGCAGGAAGAGCCAGCTGCAGATGGGTGCCATGGTCTGGGCTGGTTTGGGCCCTGAGCAACCTCCTTGACTCTGGGATCTCCACGTTCCCCTCTGTGAAAGGGGAAGGCACGGCCTCCTACTGAGGTGGTTTCCTGAGTGGCCAGTGAAAATCTGACAGACACCCACAGCACCCCCCCCCACCACACACACACATGCAAGAAGCACTGCTGAGCACGGGGGCGGGCACCTCTTACCCAGCCCCTCACTGCAGTGTCCTCCACAGCCAGGGTCAGCAAGCCCTGGGCACTCAGCCCCTGGTGAAGATGCATACCTGCCCCCGGCCTGGACAACAGGTGTTGCACTGCAGCCCGGGAGCGAGAACTGGACCTGAGGGACCAGGGCGTCAGGTGCCCAGCAGGATGGCCTGGGCACCGGGGTGGGCGGGGAGACACCACAGCTCCATGGCCGGCCGCGCTCCACAGAACTTCCAGCAAGCCCTCTGCTGTGCACGGACCCGGCAATGCGTCTTTAAGGCACGGACGGGCCCCTTACAGAATGACAGTTTGCTCCCTCACTCGCGGGTTCTCCTCTGACATCAGTAGGGAATCAAAGATGTTTTATTATTTGGAAACTCCATATAGGGAAAGCAGCCCTGAGGGTCTGTCGCTGCTCCAAAACCCACACCTCCCCTGGGAGTTAATTATTTTCTTAAAATGCAACTTGCACTGTTAGTCTAAAACATTCCAACTGTGTTCACACTCTTTAAATCTTCAGTAAACCTTAGAGTTTAAATCACTTGCAGATAAGGGTGGTTCTGCTGGGGGGGGGGAGCGGGAAGTGGGCGAGCGGGTGGGTGGAATGAAAAGGCCTTTGATCGCGGGCTCCTCGGGCACCCCCTGTGCACAGTCCACACAGAGCCTGGAGCCCAGGCTGGGGCTGCCCGCTGCTCTCCTGGAAGGCTGGGTATGGCCCTTGTGGTGCCCTGGGGAACAGCTGTGTAACGACTGGACCCAGGCTCCCTGGAGGAACGGCCTTAGCAGGGAGGAGCCCCGGTCCACTGCTGGAAGGCTTGGGAGATGGGTATCAACCCACCGCCGGCCCATGTCACCTGTGGCCTGCACGACCACCTATGACTCAGGCTCCCCTGAGGCCTTGCATTGTCCTGGGGTCTGGGTGTGACCTGGAGCCTGGCAGGGCACTGGTCTCAGAGAGTAGCCTGGAGCTTAGCCTGGTTTCTCTCTTCTTGTCCCCTGGACTTGGGGTTTGCCTCTGCCCTCACCCCTGGCTCAGGTGACCCCTGGTTACCCTAGGAGACAATGTTCCCTGCCTGTAGTCTCTCCCACGTGACAAAGCCAGATGAGGAGATGGTCACCAGGCTCAGGGTGCACTGTGGGGTCAGCTGCCAACCCATCCCGTATCGTCCCCAGACCCAGCCTGGACAGGTGGGTTGGGGCCACCTCTTCTGCCCAAGACCTCTGCCCATGCAGGGCCAAGCACATCTGCCCTCAGACCTCAGGCCCGCATGAGTCTGGCGCGTGGCCGTCAAAAGATACCTCTGGCAGGGGACAGGAGGTTAGGGCTAGACAGCTAGTTCAGAAGGTCTGTGTACGCTCAGGCGGCACAGCCACCATCAGACTCTGTCTTGCTGGGCTGGACCCCTAGGCGTGCCTTCCCCATTCTACTGAGGCAGCAGAGTCACTGGTATGGGCAGCAGGGAGGAAGGAACAAAGGTGGGCCATCCCCATGGGGCTCCGGGGTCCTACGGACTCCCTAGGCCCTGTCTATAGCCCGGGAAGACCTTGCAGTTGGGGTCAGGCAGAGCGGGCAGCGTGTGCCTCACAGGAAACCCATCCTCCCCCTGCTTTCTGTGACCCAGGGAAGGATGGGCAACCCTGAGCTCCAGGCTGACAGCGTGGCAGGGTAGCAGGCAGGCCCCATGCACACTTGTCTAAGCCTGGAGTGCTGGGGACGGGGGTCGGCCCCAGGGCGCACCTGTGTGTGCTGGGCATGCGCCAGGTGTGCCCTGGGTGTGTCTGAGTATGTGACCTGCCCAGAGCCTGGCAGCGAGCTTCGCCCTGGAGCCTATCCGGTTGGGGCACAGCTCAGAGTCAAGGCTGACTTTACCTTCCTTGCCGTGGTACTGTACAACCTCGGCTCCCTGATGTGAGCAGCAGGGCTCTCAGGACCCCCACCCTGGCTTCCCTGCTGCCCCGCTGCCCCGGCTGCCCCTGCTGCTCACTGGCCCACAGCCCCTGCTGTCCTGCTGCCCCGGCTGCCCGCCGCCCACCCGCCCGCCTGGCCGTGCGCACTGCGCTGCGCGCCCCATTGGCAGCGGCTTTGCAGCTCCTTAAGGCGCAGCTCCCACATGCTGGTGCCCAGCCCTGGCTGTGTCCCTCCCTCAACGAATCACATTGTCACCTGCCCTCTGAGACTTGGGGATGCATGGGTGGCCTCCTCCCCCTCAGGCACCAGGCATCTCCCAGCAGAAGACTGAGTTGGGACAGAGGCCCCCAGACTGCAGATGCGTGTGGGTTCCAGGTGGACACGCATGAGGCACAGGCTGTCCCTGCAGAGATGGCATCGGCAGAGCCTCTGTCCCCTGGAGCCCTGCTGGGGCCCAGCTTGAATATGGCAGACGCTTCAAGTGCCCCTTCCTGACATCCTCTGTCGTGACGCAGTGTCTTGGGGCCACCAGCGTGCAGTCCTATACCCCTGGCCACTCTGTCGTCAGCTACCTCTCTCAAGACCTGGGCTCCAGACTGGATTTGGGCTGCCAGGAGTACAGGATCTCAGATTCTGGGGGACAAGCAGGGTGCACTAGGTCCTCATGGAAATCGCCTAGGGACCCAGCTGAGGCTGGGAAGGACACGGCTCTGGAGAGGCCAGTACCAGAGCACTCTCCCCAAAGGCCTGGTGCTGGGCTGGGCTCTCACAGCGCTGCTGGGCAGCTCAGGAGGCTCCCGCAATCTGGTCCTGCTCACCCCAAATAGCATTTTGATGAGCTAAGTGTGGGAGAATTAAAGACAACCAGATTAAATGTCCTTTATAAATACACACGGGTTGGAAATCAAGGGGAAAAGCGGCTTTGGGCTAGTAAAACGCTGCTACACTTTCCCCTGAAAGTGCGCATGCAGGGCACTGGCAGGTCCTTGGGCTGGGCGCCTGGGAGCACTGCCGAGGCGACCCAGGCAGTGGGCGCCGCCAGGGACTGCCAGCCCTCGTGCCCAACCAGACTGGGTGCACAGCCGGCTGTGCCCATCTCCCCTCAACACCCTGCAGAGCCCACATCTGCAGACGTGGCATCCGTGCCAGAGGGTCAAGGCAGGGGTATAGCTGATAGCGGGGCTGCCCTGGCCACGGGGAGGGCCCTTTGTCACCCTTCCGGTCTTTCAAGACATCGCTGAGACGCTGGCCCACAGATTTGAGCTGGGGGAGGGTGTGGGGAGGCTGGGCACGTGGGCCAGGGGAGGGGACCTGGTGGTGGAACTTTTGAGGTCATTGGAAAGGCAAACAGAATCATTAACAGGTTCCAAAAATAACCTACCTAGAGCACGGTTCCTGGGAATCTTCCAAGCATGGAGCTTGGTGGGGGTGCTGGGGGCATCTGAGGAATCTGGGGTTGGCAGGTCTGGAGCAGCCTGGGGTAGCTCTGACCAGCATGTCTTGACCAGCGGGGGCTTCATCTGAAGATGGGTTACCCAGGATCTGGAGCGAGGATGCTCTGTGCATCCACTCACCCATCCATCTATCCATCCATCCACCTGAACATCCATCCATCCATGCATCCACCTGCCCGTCCATCCATTTGTCCATCCATCTATCCACCTGTTTGTTCCCTTATTCCCTACCGTGAAGTATTCTTGTTCAACATATCTAGGTGTTGGCTATGTCCACTGCAGACTGGACAATGTTTTATGATCTGTTCTTTCTTTCTTTCTTTCTTTCTTTCTTTCTTTCTTTCTTTCTTTCTTTCTTTTTTCTTCCTTCCTTCCTTCCTTCCTTCCTTCCTTTCTCTCTCTGTCTCTCTCTCTCTCTCTCTCCCTCTCTTATGAATTTTAGGACAGGGTCTATAGCAGCGGTTCTCAACCTGTGGGTCATGACCCCGGTGGGGGGGTCAAACGACCAAAACACAGGGTCGCCTAAAGCCATTCCGAATCATAACTGTAGCAAAATTATAGTTTTGAAGTAGCCACCAAAATTATCTTCTGGTTTAGGGTCACCACAAGGTGAGGAACTGTATTGCACGGTCACGGCATTAGAAAGGTTGAGAGCCACCGGTCTATAGGATGTTCAGGCTCTCACTACATACATTGGACTTGTGATTCTCCTGTGTTCAGCCTCTCAAGCAGTGGGATTACAGGCGCATGCCACCATGCCCAGTCTTAACTGCCATCTCAGTGCGCCCTAGGGGCAGGGCTGGCACGGCACTCTGGGGATCAAATCCCGGCTGCTGCGCTTTGCTGAAGTAGGTGCTTTAGTCTATCAGGCCAGCCCTAGGAGCTTTCCTTTCCTTTCCTTTCGTTTCTTTCGCAGCTTAGGAGGATAGTTGGTGCACAAGAAATGCGACAGTTTGAAGCGTGTGGGTGGGAGGGACATAGCTCAGGAAGATTTTGCGAACTCAGGGTACACGGGGACCTAGGTTCGATCTCCAGCTCCCCCTCGCACAAGAGGTGAGGACTTGGTCAGTGTGGGCACAAGTGCAAGACTCACACGTCATGCTCTGCGAGCTGGTCCATTGTCCCACATTGTCCCTATTGTGCCTTCCTCGCCGGTCCCCCAACCCTGACAAGCTTCAACCTAGAGTTCTTCGAAACTGGATCCGGCCTTGGGGATCATCCGAAGCCCCTGGAGGTGCCAGACTCCTCAGGAGCAGCAAAGCCTGCACTGACTGTTGTGTTGTGCACGTAGCAATTCGTAACACAGCTTGACCCAGAGATCATGCGCGTGAGAGCCTGCTGGCACTGGCAGCCGGGGCCACTACAACAAGGGGCTGGGGTGAAGACTGTGGGAATGCCTCCGCCCTGCGCTCCCCCACCTCACCCTACCCCCAGGGAGCGCTTTATCCCTTTCCTTACCACACCAAATTGCCAGCATGGCTGCTCTTATGCTTTGGGGCCATTTGTAAGAAAACTGGAGGCGACTTGACCCCAGCCCCTGCCATCCTGAGACCCTGGATGCCCAGTGTGTGGGTGCCATGTACTGGGTAGACACATGCGACAGAGGGAGGGTTCTCTCCGGAAAGAAGGATTCGCTCTGGACAAAGAACAGCAAGGGCTTCATCGCGCTACTCAGAGCCGCTCACAATTGAAAACCCTACCTACTTCTGGAACTTTCCACCTGATGCTTTGGACCTGGGCTGAGCACGGCGGCTGAAGCTCTGGGGCTCCTGCCTGTCGTTTTCTTTCTCTCGGGGCCAGCTTGGCTCTGCCCTAACCTTGCCAGTCATCAGTCCCTCTGAGGCTTCTTGTGTCCCTGGTGACAAATTCTTGCTGGTCGTGAAAGTCTGAAAGCCTTTTTTTGCGTTGTGTCAAAGACATGGTGGCTGGGTCAGAGCTCTAAGTTCACAGGGCTTGGGTCTGCTTTTCCTGTTGGGGACCCTAGGGTAGTTGGGCCCCAGCAGGCTGATAGTTTTGTTCCTGTCTGTGTCCAGTCAGGCTCCTGGCCTGGCCAGACTGAGTCTGACAGCTGTAGCTATGCTGCCCCATGAGGGCTGAGGGTGAAGATTTGGAGCAAGTCTGGCATGCAGGCTGGTCCTGTTGACAGATGGCCTCTGCCTGCCTCAGCCTCCCGGTGACCAATGGGATGTAAACACCAACCAGGGGCTGTTGGAGAGGGCAGACCCTGGGCTGAGTCTTAGAAGGGCTCTGGGACAATGTCTCCCCTGTGGGGACACCCCGGGACCCAGAGTCTAGGAGCTCTGGGAGACTGAGACGAGATCCCCCATGGTGCCTCTGGGGCATCAACTCCACTCTGGACACTGGAGTCCTGGCCCCAGGAATGGGGCCCCTGCCAGGAGCAGAAAGGGGCAGCGAGGCACAGAGACCAGGCTTCTTCACAGCCCTGGCTGCAGGGCTGGGTGCTAGTGTGTGAGCCCCAGCGAGGGGATTCCCCCCAGGGGCCCTGGCAGGCCCTTGGCCCTCAAGCTGCTGTTTCTGTTTGCCCTCCTGCCAACCCCGCTGGCAGGGCCGAGAGCAGGCAAGAAGTCTCTCTCAGGCTGGATTTCCTAGCCCCCAGCCCTGGGCCTGTTCCAGGACCCACACTGAAGAGGCATCTTTGTTTCTTTAATTTTGCCTGTTGGAAAACTCCAGTATTAATATTTATGAGAAATTACCTCATATCCACGCCGCCTGCCGTGTGTTTGCTTAACATATTTAATGTGATTTGGGGGCTACATTTACTTTTTAACTGCCTCGGCGAGGGGGGCCTGACCCATCTCCTCCCTCCCAGCCCTGGTGGCACAGCGTTGTTCCTGGCGGCCTCCGAAGTCCATGGCTTTAATGGCCTCAGCAGGGTCCTGGCCCCTCCCGGCCTCAGCTGGGACACCCAGCCCTGCCCGATGGAGACACCGCACCAGGGCCAGGGCTGGCGCTCGCAGGGCGGAGCCAGGGTGGAGTTCTGAGGGAAAGGAAGGAAAAAACATTTGATGGTGTCTGAAAATAGCTCCTTGTGATGCTGGAAGATGGCAATTTAAGTAAGTGCTTTCTCCCGTCTCTCTGGAGCACAAAGGTGATTGCTCTGCTCTGACACGGATGGCGGGGTCGCCCTTAAGTTGATTTTTCTTCACATCCCTTTCTGGGCTGCGTTAGGTAAGGCAGGGCTGGTCAGAGCCCTTCGGTGGCCAGGAAACCTGACTGTCCTGGGCCGCAGGCCTGGCCACAGAGGCTATGTGCTGGGCAGGAGGGGCGGCGGTGCAGCACTGCACCCAGAAGCCCCGTGGCTTGGGACTCAGCGTCTCTCTCAGAGCCGCATCTCCCAGGGTAATGTGAGGTTGAGAACAGTAGGTTACAGGCTTGGGGTCACTGCAAGACCCCGGGGGAGGCGTGACTGTCCACGCATGGCCTTCGGCAGGTGGCTGCTCAGAAACTCCTCATCCTCACCTCGGCTTGGCTGTCTCTGGCTTTGGATGCCGGCTTGGGCTTCAGCCACCTGGTCACCTTGGAGATCCAGAGGTGCAGGAAAGCTGAGATTTCTGGGCAGTGAGCCCAGGGCCACCACGCACCCACTACGCTTGTCAAACTCATCTGCTTGTGATCCGGCGCCAGACAACTAAACCACAGACAGGCGAGGCTGCTGCGTGGCCTCCCACCGAGTCCTGGCCATGCGGCCTGGGCCTTGCCCTCCCCAGGCGCCTGGTCCCACGCAGCTCCAAGGGTGCCCAGACAGCCTCCGCCAGCCCTCTCCACCGCCTGTCTTCCCTCGTGGAGAAGGGACGACAACTGCAGCCCACCCAGGGCGCCCTCAGGGCAGGCTGAGGGGGCTCCAGAGGTGGGAGGCTGGGGGGCTCGGCCCTGCACATGTGGGTCTGCTCTGGGCCTGACACCAGCCCATGTGTTCCTTGGAAACGTGATACCCGCTGCATTCCTGCCCAGCTCCGCCCTTCAGAATGGAGATGCCTCTCCTGGCCCTAATGGTCTGGGAGAGACAACCAGCTGTTGCCTCAGGCCTGGCTCTCCCCCCACCCCCACCCCCAACCCCTGGGGTGGGGACACCAGCACAGTGATCAATCAGTCCCCATACTTCTCAGTGGGACTCTCGAGTTACACGCCACGGGATGAGGTCACAGTGGCTGCCACAGCAGCAAGTAGAGAAAAAGACCCCTGTGTTTCAAGCCCAGGGTCAGACAGACCAGCTTCTTTGGTACCAGAATTCTTCTGCCTTTCATATAAAATCTTTGTGCTCCTCCTGGAGCCCCAAATTTGGAAATCTAAGTATGCTTGCTGTAGAGGATTTAGAAAATATTAAAAAGCAAGAGGGAGAAAAAGAAAATATTAAATTCCCACGTTGTCCTATTTTCTTCTAGTATTTTTGTACCACTAATCTCTACCTGTGTACTCAACAGCTCATCAAACCACTGAGACGTTGGTTTACCCTCTCATCGTTCATGATGCATATTCTTTTATTGACTCACCATCCTCCACCCATTCATCCGTCTGCCATCTGCCACCTATCCATCTTTCCTTCCACCTACCACCCATCCACTATTATCCGTCCTTCCTTCCTACCATCCAAGCATCCATTCTTCCATCCATCTAAACATCCATCCATCCTTCCTTCCATCCAGCATCCATCATCCATCCACCACCCATCCACCCCCCCCCCCCCCCCCCCCCCCCCCCCCCCCCCCC
>PVJA010038917.1:0-19475 GCA_004027025.1 Myocastor coypus | reverse complement strand
CAATACCACACTTGATGTTTGAATGGCAAAAGCACATTCTTTTATTGTGACCCATTGGTCCTGGTAACTGAAGCTACTCTGACTCATTAACGACTGGAGTGGAATGGGGTGTGGCCATAAGTGAATGTAATTAGGCAGTTTCGAGTCTGCGGATGATCCCATGGGGAAAATTGGCACACAGTTTTGAATTTTTCTAACAGTGCAGTCACATTTGAGTTTGTTGAAGGAGACTTTTCTTCACAAGGCGAAGTCTTGTGTTTTGCAAGACATTTGATTGATAAACTACTCTTTCAGTGACAACAGCACCTTGATGTAGTGTCCCTAATTTTAATGAACTTTAAATTAGAAATCTAAGAGCATTGAGCCTTGTTCCAAATTTAGCACATACACATTATGCATGCTCAAAGGATTTCTTAAACATTATTTAATGAGAGTTAGATCACAAGTAGTTTAATTCCTCAGTTTGCATTATTATATGTTTAAGTATAGGACAGATATAATCTGCTTTCCTCCTTTGTCTGTGTATATAAATTGTTTTATACCATGGTGGTCAAATAGGAATATCATTTAATTCAGATAAGAAAAGAGGAGTAATCATGATTTTATGGAATGCCTAAGATTTGGACTTAAAACTAGTTATATCTGGATGTTTATTTTATTTTAATGTTTGGAGACAGAGTGTCACTATGTAGTTCAGACTGGCCTTGAACTCATTGTGTATCTCTGGCTGGCTTCGAACTCTCAGTGGTTCTCCTGTCAGCCTCACAAGTGTGGTAATCACAAGCGTGCACCATCATGCCTGGCTATGGATGGTTAATGAAATAAAACAGGTTAGTTTTATTTCTTTTTCACCTAGGAAAAGTTCAGTGAAAGAACTTTAATGTGTTATCTCTTACTGCTTGCCCCTGTCACAAATCCAAGGGGCTGTATTAGTTTGGCTGCTATAACAAATCACTGCAAATTTAGTAGCTTAAAATAAAGCATACTTATTATCTTTTAGCTCTGTAGGTCAGAGGTCAAAGTGGATTTTCCTGATCCAGGTGACCCTAGAAGAAAATATGTGCCTACTTTTCCAGGTCCTGGGAACCCTGTGTACCATGGCTCAGGTCCCCTTCATCTTCAGAGCCACCAGTCACCTTATTTTGTCCTCTATCAATGGATCTTCCCTAACTCTGACTTTCCTACCTTCTTCTTTTCCTTTGTAAGAAGGAACATTGGTGATTACTTGGGTCCTCTCAGATAAAGCAGGATAATTTCTCTATCCCAAAATTCTTAATCACATCAGCAAAGTCCTTTGTGCTGTACGATAACAGAGCCACAAGTCCGAGGGTTAGGATGGGAGCCTCTGGGAGATTGTTATTCTGCTTACCAGAGTGATTTAAAAACCACTTTAGCCAGGCATGGTGGCATACGCCTGTAATCCCAGCACTCGGAGGCTGAGGCAGGAGGATCAGTGCGAGTTTGAGACCAGCCTGGGCTACAAAAGTGAGCTCAAGGCCAGCCTGAACTGCATAGCGAGACCCTGCCTCAAAAAAGTTTGTTTTTGTTTCTCATGATTCACTGGGTTGCAGTTTGTATTGGGCTCAGCTGGGCTGTTCGTCAGCTTGTCATGCTGGGGAGCATAAGGGTGTTCTAGCATTTTGGCAGTGGTTGGGGACTACAGGCCTGTGCCTGTGGGCTCATACTTGCTGTCAGTGCAGTGATGATTTTCTAGCTGGCAAAACGAGAGCTTTCTCAGGTGGGGGGGCAGTGGTCTAAGAGAGGGAGAGCACAGGACTCCTTCAGGAGGATTAGAAATCGCACAGAACACTACAGTATTTATGCCATTTTTTATGGCCCAAGGCACATGCCTGTAGTCCTAGCACCTAGGAAACTGAGGCAGAAGGATCAGTGCGAGTTCAAGACCAGCCTGGCCTACAAAAGTGAGCTCAAGGCCAGCCTGAATTGCATAGTAAGACCCTGCCTCAAAAAGACAAAAAAACTTTATTGTTGTTCTGTGTGGGCTTTTTTTTTTTTTTTTTAAATATTCACTATGTAGCCCAGGCTGGTTTTTACCACCTCAACTCAACCTCAAGAGTGCTGGGATTATAGGCATGTGCTACCTCGCCTAGCCCTAAAATCTTGTGATTATCCCTATGCTTTACTCCTTAATATTCTTTTTTTTTTTTGCGGAACTGGGGTTTGAACTCACGACCTTGCACTTGCCACACTTGTGCCACAGAGCTATCTCCCCAGCCCCACCTTAATATTCTTGAGTCTGTGATGAATTTTTTTTTTAAACCAGAGCTACTCCAGATGTATTTGGCCCTGTTGAATTATAACAACTCCTTTTACAGTTTTTAAGTTTGTAGCTATAAACAGACTAAACAGAACTTTTTATAGATTAACAGAGATCTCTTATATTAAGAATCAGAAGGAGCAAAAACTTTTTACTTATGATCTATATTTTCTACTATATTTAAATTTGTTTTGATTTATGATGGGGTAGGGTTACAAGGTCTCACTATGTAGCCCACAGTGGCCTAGAACTCACAGCAATCCTGCCTCAGCCTCCCAAGTGCTGGGATTACAGACTGCATACCACACCCAGCTTCTGTATTTCATTCTATCTTAATAATTTTGGCAACTCTGTGTCTTCTTCTTTTATTTAGTGTCAGCCTCAGTCATCTCTATAACTTCTGTCATCTGCTCAGACTTTCACACTATTAAAATTTAAGGTAGTTTGGTCCAGCATTGAGCTTTCATAAGATTTGATCCCTACATCTTGCCAAGCTTTTAAGTAATTTTCAACATTATTTGTGTCCCTCACTGCCCTATGTCCCTGTCTATAATCCTTATTTGCATTTTCAAAGGCCAAGTATAACAGTGTAATCTCATGTGTTTGTGAATGGGCAATCTGTCTGCAGTCTGCCTCCAATAATCTAGCCAGGAACTGGGCCCAAGGCTCTTGGAGACCCGTAAAATATGTATAAAGACTGAACTCCAGTGCCCCCTTTGGGAACTGTAGCCCAGGCCCATCTCATCATCAGATATATTCATTCGTATGTTCATCAGGATATGTCAGTTGCCATGTGAGATCTGCTTCAGTCCTGCTCCTGGTGGCATATCTTGCATAATACCCAGCCTTCCAGCTGCCCCATTTCTGCCGTCTGTTCAGGGGCAAGCTTCTGTAGCTGCTCATTAAAATGGAGATACTGCGGTGAAACATGGCCACCTGATCTCACCCAACCGGTGTCCCCCACTCCTGATGATGACAGTGCCAGTATCTTGGGCATGTTCTGTTATCCTCTAAACGTTCAGGAGGGGCAGGCCAACAAAGTCTCTTTGCTTTCTTCTTGATTTTTCCTTTTGCACTACTCGAAGAGAGCAGTAGCACCAGTGGCAATTGCGGCACACATGGATTCCAACACAGATTTCACCGAGCTCCATGTTGAAAGGGTGTCTGGGGTGATCTGTTCTTCCCCAGTATGAGAGACAGCTGTGCTGGGTGGTGGAAGTGTTGCAGGCAGCCAGAGTTGGGGCCTTGAGGGAGGCAGTGCAGAGGATGAGGATGAACCCCAACTGTGGCTGGAGACTTTAGAACAGCCATCTCCTGGCTTCCTTCCTCAGGGCTCTCCGATGTTATTTCTGCCCCTTTCCCACTCTGGTGAGTCTTACTCTCCGGGTTTCAGAGCCCTTGTTCCAGGTGTTAGCTGCCCCCAGATACCTTTCATTAGCAAGCAAGGACCGAAGGGGAGAGGTAGCACCCATGTAATCTCTGTAATGATTTTGAGGTTGGGGTGGTGTTTGGTGAATCTTACCTCAATTACTTGGGATTTCACTTTTGAAATGTGTTTAGCTATTACTCTACATAATGCTTGATGCTTTTAGATACCTGAATTTTGGCAAGCCTTTGACTAAACTTGTTTGTTTGTTTGTTTATGTATGTATGTATGTATGTATGTATGTATGTATTTATTTATTTATTGCGAGACCAGGGTTCAAACTGACAACCTTACACTTGCCAGGCAGGCACTTGTGCCACGGAGCTATCTCTCCAGCCCCTTAAGCTTGTATTTTAACACTTTTCATGTTTTGTGTATGTAGAAACTACTTGAAAGAACCCGTGCAAGGCGGGAGAATCTGCAGAGAAAAATGGCCGAGCGGCCGACAGCCGCTGCCTGGTCTGCAGTCCATACCAAGCGACTCAGGGAACCACTCTCAGAAGCAAGTAACCAGCAGCCCCAGTCTGGTGGTGAAGGTAAAACGTTTGCGGGGAGGAAAGTGAAATTTGCAGTTCGTGAACATAACATGCAAACATTTTATTGTACACATGATAAGAATCAGAATCCTTGGGGGCAAAGATCATAGCCACTAGAGGGCAGAGTGGCCTTGTGTTTTAGTTCAAGACTGTTACCTAAGCTTAGAATTCTCAGGTAGGAGCAGTTTCTCATATTTCTTTTCTTCCTTTTTTTTTTTTTTTTTTGTTTTTTGTTTTTTGTTTTTTGTTTTTAAATTGGTACCGGGACTCAAACTCAGGACTTTGCACTTTCCAGGCAGGCGCTTATGCCACTGAAGTATCTCTTTAGCCTTTTGCTCTTTTGTTTTTTTAAATGAAGTTTCTTTTTTTTTTTTTTTTAATTTATGTATTGATACAGGATCTTGCTATGTAGCCTAGACTTGTAGTTATACTTGTGTCTCAGCTTCGTCAGTACTGGTATTACAGGCATGCAACACCCTGCCTGGTTGTGGTGGCTGGCTCTGCGGGCCTGGGGTGGGCCTGGTGTGGCTGAGGTACTGGGGATCAAACCCAGGTTCTTGCTGATTGCTAGGCATGTGCTTAGACCACTGAGCTGTCTCCCCAGTCAGGAACAGTTTGTTTTTAATAAGTATTTCCAACTGATTGGTTAAGCTTTATATTCTTCAATTCCAATTATCCTTAAAACTCCCAATGGAAGAAAACTAAAGTAACACACCAGCAGTGGAATGGGGTTTTTCACCCCAATAGTGACAGTGTAGCTGGCTGCTCCAATGGTGTCTGGCGTGAACAGGGCTGCAGGAAGTAGCCTGGGTTTGGATGCCCAAAGTGCTTTTTCTTATTGTGTTTGGGGAACCAGCTTGCTAGGGCTGGGCTCAATGTTTAGATTTTTTAATTTCTAGGAGTGCAGGAATGAAAAACAAGAACAGGCCACACACACATCTGCACCTGAAATCTTCTGTTCTTTCCAAAACCTTGGCATCTCTAGCGAGCATCAGCCTTTGTCCTAGGGTAATGATCTGGGAAACAGTCTGCAGATAACAACCTTCCTTAGTACTATTTTTAAAAACTTAAATATAGGAAAAGAGCATGACAGATGACAAACCCAGCACTATAGAAAACAAAGAGGCATGAGGCTGGCTCATTTAGTTTGGAAGCTAGCAATAGAATGAGAACTTATTTTCATTCATACGTTAATACTTGTGTGTGTGTGTGTGTGTGTGTGTGTGTGGATATGTGTGCGTGCTTATCCATTTTGAAGGGAAACACGTATCTTATATCACATATTTTGTGATAGTAAGTAGGAGCCTAAGACCTGGCCCTAGTCTAGGGTCTCCTGTTTTCACTGTGATTATGTACTACTTCTGAGAGTATTATAAACTTGAAAACAAGTGCTGGGAACTTCATTCTTCTGTTTTTGAGACAGGAACCCAGAACTTGCTGTGTAGCCCAGGCTGGCCTTGAACTCACAATGACCCTCCTGCCTCATCCTGCTGGGATCACAGGCATGCACCACCATGCTCAGTTCTCATTTTGATATTCAAATGAAAGTGTTTTCTATTTTATAGAAGAACTACATGCTTGCAGAATTTGGAGAATTCTTAATCTCCAGATGATGTTTCATATTGAAATAGGAATGCTTTAAAAAGTGATACATGAGCCAGGCTGTGGTGGCACATGCCTGTAATCTCAGTACTTGGGAGGCTGAGGCAGGAGGATTGGCATGAGTTCAAGACCAGCCTGGGCTACAAAAGTGAGCTCAAGGCCAGCCTGAACTGCATCACAAGACCCTGTCTCAAAAAGACCAAAGTAAATAAATAAATAATAATAAAAAATGATACATGAGTTTCTAGACTGATCCATAGGTGAGCTAGAGGGACAAGGAGGTATCATGGTGTGTGTTTAGTTACATTGTTGATGAGCACAACCCTGGCTTCCACTGATACTACTGTGGTTATGGCCAAAAAGAACACTTTGAGATACCAGTAAGATAATCCTGTATGAAATTCACATTCTTTTAAAAATATTTTCAAGAGATATATTGGAAGTCATTTTTAGGTAGAAATAATATGCCCTTTGTTTAGACAGCTCCTTTTAAATTTTGTGGTATTGAGGGTTGAACTTGGGACCTTGTGCTTGCCAGGCAGGTGCTTACACCGCTGAACTATCTCTCCAGCCCATAAAAATGTGAACTATTAAACATTGTATTGGTGACTTCATCTGGTTTTGGTCAGATAATGCAGTTGTTTATTTTAATGTCTGCCTCTTTTCCAAAGCTCCAGCCAGGTGCACTTCTACCCTAGTTTATTATTATCCATGGAAGATTATTTTATGTACAGCAATCCTATTTTCTATCCTCAGGTCAGATGTGTGACTAGATAGGTAACTTTATTGCTCCAGACTTGACTTATTTTTACCTAAATACGAAGTAGCTGGTATTCTGATTTTTAAAATCACTTTCCACACTTGCTTATTCAGTATGCATGTGCTTTCTTTCTGAGATGAAAGAACGTTAAAACCTCCTCTATTAAACCCACATGCAGAAACTGCAAACCACATAAAGTAGAATTAGGCTACATTTGAGAATACTAGTTAAATTGTCATGAGTTTTAAAGCATAAGTTACGTGTTCATTTAAAAGAAGTCTTTTTGCTGGGCGTGGTGGCTCACGCCTGTAATCCCAGCACTCGGGAGGCTGAGGCAGGAGGATCGTTGTGAGTTCGAGACCAGCCTGGGCTACAAAAGTGAGCTCAAAGCCAGCCTGAACTGCACAGTGAGACCCTGTCTCAAAAAAAAAAAAAAAAAAAAAAAAAAAAAAAAAAAAATAAATAAATAAAAGAAGTCTTTTAAAGCAGATTTCCGAGTTACTGAAAGAATGACATTTTTGCACATCTTGGGGCTAAAACATTTAAACTAAGTATTAGGGAAACATAATGTTTTATTTATTCGTTAAGTACCTACTTCAAGATTTTCATGCTGTGAGAAATTACAGAATTTATAACGTTTTTGTTGTTTTTAATCCAGAGAAATCTTGTACAAAGCCATCACCATCGAAAAAGCGCTGCTCTGACAACACTGAAGTAGAAGTTTCTAACTTGGAAAATAAGCAGCCGGTCAATGCAGCTGCTGTGAACTCTTGTTCTCCCAGCCCTGGGTGTCCTCAGGCAGAGCCAGCTGCACCTGCTGGGTTCAAGGACTGTGTGGCCATCCCAGTGTCACTGCTGAGCCCAGAGAAAAAGCTGAACCCAAGGCTGGAAGCGTCTGCGGGCTCCTCTGTTAAAACCCGCATGCAGAAGCTTGCGGAGCAGCGGCGCCGCTGGGATAACGATGCCACAGGTATAGTGATGTGGGTGCAGGAGTCCGGAACCTTCTCGCTAAGAGTCAGTGTGGTATTTCAAAATTTTATCAGTTAATACATGAAAGGCATATGCTTTTCTTTGTCTACTATTAGGGCATCCTTTGCAAATGGTTTCGAGTGCCAGTAGTATATTTATAAGGTGGTTATGTTCTCATTGAAGTAGATAGGGATGAGGGTCATTTCATGGCAGCCTGGCCAGGAAACCTACCCTAGGTTAGGAAGCTAAAATTCAGACTCCACTAGATTGATCCTAGGACTCTAATCTCAACTGCCTTGACCTGGCTGTTGTCTCTCTGAACACGGTACCATCCAGATGGTTTATGGCAGTGATGACGAACCTTGTAGAGCTTTCAGTGATACAGATAGCCTGATGTGGTCAGTGTGCCATTGGTTTGCCACCACCCGCTTATGGTATTGTTTAATACAGTACCTGTTCCTTCTAGTAGTGGAGGAGCTTAAGTATATTTTTGTATGAATCCCAAGGAGTCAAATGAGTAAATGTATCTACACGAACAGGTAGATATGCTGTTTCTGCTTTATTTTTGCCCTTTTTCTTGTATAGAAAGTATCAGTGGAAATAATCTAGGTAGACAAAGGTGATGCATGAGAAGTCCAGAGATAAACAGCTTGAACAATTGGTGTTGGGCTGTATCGTGCAGGTGGCAGGAAAGCAAGACATGAGTTTACAAAGGCAGGAAGGTCCTAGCAGTGTTTCCAGCAGGCAGGTAGTTTAGAAAGGTCCAGGGGATGAGATAGGACAGAGATTTGGAGGAAGAAGACCAGTTGGAAGGCCAGTGCCGTAGTCTCAGTGCATGACCATGAAGGCCTGTGCAACTGACAGGCAGCTGGTTGTAAGAGCTTTTGGAGAGAAAGCCTACAGGACCCGATTGCGGGAGGATGAGTGAGAAGCAGGAAACGGATAGCATTCTGGCCGCAGTGCTGGATAGTCTATGATGTCATGTACTAACAAGAGGACTGTGTTTGGGGCAACCTTGCCTTCAGAGGTGCCATTTGGGATGTCTGTGGGAGAGCCAGCTGGGGGTAGCCACATTTGGGAGGCCATTAAACATGGGTTGGCCACTGTCTTAGTTACTTTTTACTCCTTGCTGGCACAAATACCTAACACTCAAAATGAAGGAAGGAAAGGTTTATTTAGCTCACAGTTTGTGGAGGTTTCAGTTCATACTCAAATTCTGTGCTGGCGCAGAGCTCCTCCAAAGTGGCGTGGCTGGGAAGATCAAGCTCCTCCGGAGACTAGGGTTTCTTCAAGGAAATGGGGATGGGCTGTGCTGGGCTGGGCTGGGTTGAACTGGCTGGACTGGGCTGATCTGGCCCTAGAGGGGAACCAATCTCATCCCAGGGCAGGCCCTCCACATCCTGCAGGATGAGGCCCCTATAGCCCAGAGCCCACAGAGCCCATCCAGCCAAGCTTACTCAAGTTGACAAAATGTACCAACTACCACAGCCACAGAGACAGAAAAACTCAGAGAATGGTGCGATGAATGGAAAGGAAGTAAAATATTTTAGAAATGTTAAGAAATAAGAGACCTGCATGATACATAGTGGTATTTAGTGATAATAGCAAACTAACTTCAGGGCAGAGATTATAGCAGATTTAGTGGTGAGTGAATATTGTGTAAAGAAAGATGATGCTTAGTTTTATTTTTCATTATTTTGTAATAGTATTTATATATACATACACACATACATACATAGGATTGAATCTAGTGACTGTGCTAGGGCTTGACCCTAGCCATATGTATATATGTATGTATGTATGTATGTATGTACATATGTGTATTTTAAAATTTTGGGATTAGGTCTCACTAAGCTGCCCAGGCTGGGTTCAAACTTTTGGTTCACCTTCTACCACCTCCCAGAGTACTAGTACTGCAGGCTATACCACCATGACTGGCTGCTTATGTTTGAGATGAAAGGGACTTAAGGCCTGGCCAAAGAGCTCAGCTGATGAAAGTGCTTAGGGCCAGGAGTTCATTCCTGGGTCTGCTGTGCTGGCCTTACCCCTGGGGTATTGCTGAGATAACAACTGAGACTAGGCATGGTATGTACCTGTAATCCCAGTTCTTGGGAGGCTGTCAACCCCTCTGATCTAGTAGTGAGACCCTGAACGTCCCCCCAAAATAAATAAATAAACACATAAACACATAAATAAATAAATAAATAAATAAATAAATAAATAAATAAATAGACTTGAGTCTATTTATGTCCAGAGAGTACAGACTTTGTACAAAAGATGAGTGATGATTTGGAGCAAGATTTTTGGAGAAGGTAGGACTGAAATTAGATGTGAGTGTAAGCCTTGGATAGAAGGGTGGTTACCACATCCTTTGAATTTTTTTATTTTGTTGTTGTTGTTTTGTTTTTTTTTGGAACCAAGGATTGAACCTTGCACTTGCCAGGCAGGCACTTGTGCCCCTGACCTGTCTCCCCAGCTCCCTCCTTTGAATTTGTGGAACAGGAAGTGTGTGAACCTCATTTTCCCTCTGTATCTGCATGGACACAGGCCTGGAGCTTTCTTCACATAAATGTTACTATTTGGATACCTCCAGGTAAAATAGGTGTGCAGAAACTGACTTGGCCTACTGGTGCTATCTGAACAGTAGCTACTAGCCTCATTGACTATGTTTCAAATTAAGTAAAATTTATATTTTCAGGTATCCAGATACCTTTCTGGTGCTCACTAGCCACATGCAGCTTGTGATTATTGTATTGAGCAGCATAGATATAGGACATCTCCATCATCTTAGGAAATTCCATTCTATATCATTGGTCTAGTTCATTAAAAAAAAATGTTCTGTAGGTAGGATACACAGTGTTAAATTAATGCAATATTATGGCAGCATGAATTACTTCTAAAAATATGACCTAAACATTTGGTGTGCTGTAGCACTCATGATCTATCAAAATTCAAGTAGATGTTAAGAGTGTTTTCTTTAAAATTTGGGTAAGCATCATTTGATTTAGAAAGATTATCACATTTCAGTAGTGTGGTATTTCATGCATGCAAGAGTTTTTTAATGGTTCTTAAATCTACTAGTCTAATCTTAGCACTCTATAGAATGCTCTTGTTATTATGTACGGTGACAATAACTCCTCACTATTTTTCTAGAAACATGTTCAGATGATGTGCCCCCAAGCTCCCTCCTCTCTTCAGTCCCATCTGAGGAAAAGGCTTCCTCTCCTCCCAGACCTCCCATTTCTGGGGCTTCAGCAGCCCCAATTGGGAGAAGGGGCCGCTTGGCCAACCTTGCTGCCACCATTTCCTCCTGGGAAGATGATGTAAGTTACTCATCTGCAAAGCAAAGCAGTGGACAAGAACAGCCTGGTACCACTTGTTTATCCAAATTTTCCTCTGCAAGTGGAGCATCTGCTAGGATCAATAGCAGCAGTGTTAAGCAGGAAGCTACATGCTGTTCCCAAAGGGATGGTGAAGCAGCTTTGAACAAAGCCTCATCCTCCAGTGCTGCTGCTGCTGCCTCTGTGTGTCAGGCCTCAGTCTCCAGCTCTGTGGTGAGTTAATACCATTTTGGTGTTGGGAATCATTTCTTTCTATTTCTTTCGCTGCTAGAGACAGTGATATACCTGTATGTATGCATGCATTTTATAGTAAATGTATGGATTGTTTATATGTATTTGTATGTATTTCTATGGATTTTTAGGATACTAGTTTCATAGAAATTGAAAATCATAAACTTGGTAACCTATCTCAAGATAAGTGGAATTTTGAAACTGAAACTACACTAATTAAATGCAAATCTAAAGTATATAATGGGATGACTGAGGCTCTTCTTGATTAAAGAGATCACTGGAAATGAATTGTTCTATTAGAGCGCTTTATGGATATGTGTTAGATACATTTATTTCTCAGAAGACATAAACCAGTGGCTATAGATGCGGTAGGAAGGCAAATTGCTGGACAGGAATGTGAGGGGTGACATTTTCACTGCGTGTCCTTTTGAAGTACTTGAAACTTTTACTTTGTGCATGCATCATGTCAACAGTTAATAAGCTGTCTGACAAGGAAGGAGAAAGTGTTGTGTTCCCAGTGATTGTCTCTTAGTGTGGAGAGAGGCTTTGCACTTAGACCTGTGTTTGCAGCACCTCGGGACTTTGCACCTCACAGTTCTTACCTGTGTTTGGTCTCAATTCTGCCACATAATCAGTAGTGTGATAGATTGACTTTGTTTTTTTTTTTTTTTTTGTCTTTTTTGAGGCAGGGTCTCGCTGTGCAGCTCAGGCTAGCCTTGAGCTCACTTTTGTAGCCCAGGCTGGTCTCGAACTTAGACCGATCCTCCTGCCTCAGCCTCCCGAGTGCTGGGATTACAGGCGTGAGCCACCATGCCTGGCAATAGATTGACTTTGTTGGGATAAAAATTACTTAAATATAAATTACTTAATCTTGCAAAAGCATATTTTTCTGTATGTAAAGTAGGGGAAGGTAGAGTTACTGCAAAGGGTAAATAAGGCAGTATATATAAAGCACTTACTATAATTTCTGGCAGCATCCTAAGTACTTAAGAATTTCTTAGAATTAGGCATCAAGAACCTGTTACTGTGGAGTGAGGATCACTGATCTGAAAATCTGAAATTGCAATGCCTCAAAATCTGTGACTTTCTGAGCATTGAAATGATACAAGTGGAAAATTCCACACCAACTGGCTTGCTTCCCCTCCTGAACTTACTGAAAATGTATAAAATGATCTTCAGACCATGAGTCTAAGCTGTCTATGAAACATAGGTGCATTTTCTTTTAGACTTGGGTTCCATTGCCAAGATATCTGATTACAAATATTCCAAAACGTAAAGAATTTGAAATCTGAAAAAACTTCTGGTCTCAAGCATTTTGGATGACAGATACTCAACCTGTCTTACCAATTGTGTTAATTAACATACAAATACAAATATAATTTGATCAAACATAGTTAAAATTCAATAGAGGTTCTAGAGCAACAATATAAAAAATTTATAAAAATGAAGCCAACCTAATACTTAATTATCCTTTAATAAACTACATATTACAACTTAATAACATTCAAACCATATGAGTTAGTTTGATTTATAAGAATTTTTTTTCCAAAAGCTTTTCATGAAGACTGCCAAGTAAGTAGAATTTGAATTTTGTTGTTATCATAGGGTTCCCTGAGATATTCCAAAGGCTGTTCACCTTAATTTTTAATATGTTTCAGAAAGCTGCTGTTTCCCCTTTGAAGTTGTCTGTATCCACCACCAGTGCTAAGAACTGTGAGGTGCAAAATTCTGAGGTGCCCCAAAACACTGTTAGTCCTCTGAAAACTGAGGTGTCAGAACCTTCCAAGAAGTCTGCTTTATCCCAAGTAGTTGGGCCCAAAGAAGAGGACAACAGAGAAATTTGTCTGCAGTCTCAATCTAAAGACCAATCTACAACTCCAGGTTATGTCTTTTTAAAAATTTAAAGTTGCTGCTCTCTGTATTCCAAGTTCTGTTCTCAGCAGTGTAAATACCCAGTGGAGACTGGTAGTGTTGGTGTGCCAGGAGGTGTTCTCTATTTTTTTGATGTAGGAGGAGTGTATACAACTGGAAGTCACATTTTAGGAGTTTAATGGAGAAACACTTTTGGAACTAAGTGTTTAGAAGTGTTTTCAGCCTTTACTCTGAAGTCACCCCAGTAGCAGAGAACAATGGTCGGGCATTAAACTGACTCCACTGTCAGCTATATGGTCTCATGATGTAGTCCAGGCTGGCCTTGAAGTCATTATGTAATCCAGGCTGACTTTGAACTCACAGTGATCCTCCTGAATCAGCCCCCAAAGTGCTAGGACTATAGGTGTACACCATGACACCCAGTTCTCTTTTCCTATCTTCCTTCCTTCCTTCCTTCCTTCCTTCCTTCCTTCCTTCCTTCCTTCTCTCTCTCTCTCTCTCTCTCTCTCTCTCTCTCTCTCTCTCTCTTTCTGAAACAAGGTCTCAGTGTGTAGTTCAGGCTGAATTTGAACTTGTGGTGACCTTCTTTTAGTTTTCTAAGTAGTGGGATTACAGGTGTGTACTACAGTTGGATCCAGTTACACTTTCCTGTGTGTACATTGTGTATGCATGTATACATGTGAAAGCATATATTTCTTATCTTGGTAAACTGATGCCCCATGAAAGGCCATGTTTATCCATGGCTATTTAAATCTTCTGGCTATATCCACATACTGTTGGTTTAAGAATGTTGGATTAAAAAGTGTGGTATAAATATACAGTAATAGGATTTACTTTGAACTTGAAAAGATAATTTTAATTCTAAAATTTAATTTTGTATTTAGTACAGGGTTTATAGGGTGTCACTGCATGGATCAGACTCATAGTGATCCTCTTATTTTCAGCCTCCCAAGTGCTGGGATTATAGTCAAATGCCACCATGACCAGTCTCAGCTGCCCTCTCTTTTTTTTTGGTCTTTTTTGAGACAGGGTCTTGCTATGCAGTTGAGGCTGGCCTTGAGCTCACTTTTGTAGCCCAGGCTGGTCTCGAACTCGCACCAATCCTCCTGCCTCAGCCTCCCGAGTGCTGGGATTACAGACGTGAGCCACCACGCCTGGCTCAGCTGCCCTCTCAGTACACTACTGAGGCAAGCTGGCCCGCACGTGGGGAATTTATCCCAGTCCCAGCGCCTGCCTAAGCAGGCACTTTAGTCCACTGAGCTATTTGGCTGGCCCTCTAAAATTTAACTTTTTGAAAACACAATCCTTCCAAAAGCTATTATCACAAAGGGGAAGTTGGCAGTAAGTTAATAGTAGGGAAGCTGGTATTTACTGGGTGGGTAGAAACCAGCAGTCAGGTTTCAGATGAACTAAAACAAGAAGTTCTGTCTCTAATACCATCACTGTGACCAAAACCCCAAAAGGAACAATAGCAAAATTCTCTACATGGAATAGGACTAATCCATGCTAAGGACTAAAAGCTTAGATAAGAAACCTTCTTAGTTCCTGGGTTTAATCAGAGTACTTTACATTGGCAAGGCCTTGAAGATACCCAGTGTAGAGTCTCCTGAATGGACCTCCAGTTGAGATATCACATGACAGGGGGAGTCTTCATCTTCACACTGTGGGCACAGTTCACAGTCTGCCCTTTGCTCTTTCTCTCTGTTAATAAAGTTTTATTGGAACATAACCACATTCATTTATCAGTGTATTTTTTTGTGGTTGTTTTAGTGTTGTAATGCAGAGTTAAGTAGCTGCAGCAGAGACCATGGGGCCTGGAAGGGCTGTTTGGCTCTTTGTAGGAAGATATCTGCACAGGTCTTGTACAGCTAGGTCTATTTTTATATAATACAACTCTAGAACTCTCTTGATGGAAGAGGTAATATATATCTCTTTTGCCCTGCTGGAAATGTACCATATTTTGCATCGTTTTAAGTAGAACCTTATAAAATGAAGACATACTTTTTTTTTTTTTGTCTTTTTGAGACAGGGTCTCGCTATGCAGTTGAGGCTGGCCTTGAGCTCACTTTTGTAGCCCAGGCTGTTCTCGAACTTGCACTGATCCTCCTGCCTCAGCTTCCCAAGTGCTGGGATTACAGGTGTGAGCCACCACACCCGGCTTGAAGACATACTTTTGGTGACATGGATAATCACTTTCTTTTGAGGAAGAAAGGAAAAATACCCAGTCATTTACATGTTTAATTTCATGAAACTGGGGCCCGGCAGGATGGCTCAGTGGTCTAAAGTGCCTGCTTGGGAAAGCTTGGGCAGCTGCAGGGACTGCGGTTTGATCCCTGGCACCACATGCTGCACCAGCCCTGCCCTCAGGGCAGGCTGAGCCAGCCATGAAAATAAATAAACAAACAAACAAAAGTTCTGAAACAAGAAAAAAAAAAAAAAATTTCATGAAAGTAAGATAAGATCAATTGAACTGTAGAAATGTAAATAGATGGAAGTTACCATGGCCAAGACACTTATTAGGTGTATTTGTATACTACAGTCAATTTTTGATCACTTAAATTTTGATTTAGTTTGGGAGTTTTATCCCCACTGCCCTCTCTGTTTTTAACAATTCAGGGTTTCTTTTTGTTTTGCTTTTGACATTGAGCACTGAACACAAGGCCTGTGCATGCTGTATTAAGTGCTCCACCCTGAGCTACATCCCCATAAATTCTTTTTATTTATTTTTTTATTTTTATTTATTTATTTATTTTATTTTATTTTTTTGTCTTTTTGAGACAGGGCCTTGCTATGTAGTTCAGGCTGGCCTTGAGCTCACTTTTGTAGCCCAGGCTGGTCTCGAACTCGCACCAATCCTCCTGCCTCAGCCTCCCAAGTGCTGGATTACAGGCGTGCGCCACCACGCCCGGCCCCATAAATTCTTTTTAAAAAAGAATTAAATCATACAAATACATCTTAGTACATGTAATTAAATAAAAACATGTGCTACTGTTTGGACTGTTTTCATACTGCTTACTTTGTCATTGTGTGTTTCCAGTAAAAGCAAAGATGTCCCCCCCCCCCCCCAGAGCTCAGTATGTAGTTAACGCTGGCCTTGAACATACTACATAGCTAGCCAGCTTCGAACTCAGTGCAATCCTCCTGTCTCAGCCTTTCAGGTGCTGAGATTGTAGGCTTGTAGAAAGCATTTTATGATTGAGAACTTTTTCTTTAGAAAACTACTTATTGTGAATACTCTCTAAAAATATATATATATATATATATATTTTTTTTTTTTTTCTGCAGGAGGAAGAGGAATTAAGCCTTTTTTGGAACGTTTTGGTGAGCGTTGTCAGGAACGCAGCAAAGAAAGCCCAGTTCGTAGCACACCTCATAAGACTTCTGCTGTTACCCCAAACACAAAAGCCATCCAAGAAAGACTGTTTAAGCAAAATGCAGGTTCATCTACTACCCATGCAGCGCAGCAGCTCAAGCAGGTATGACTTACTGCACGATACTGTATTTATTGCATGGTCTTAGCATAAAACTGAGAAATCAGACTGCGATTTCTGATGCTCATCTCTTTGGCTAAGATAAATAGCATCTTAGCTGTCTGCCCCTCACTGCAAGATGGAATATTGTCCTGTATTCCATGTGTATTACAAACTCTCAGTTTTAAAGCTGAAGACAAGGAAAGCCCCAGTCGTGTTTGGGTATTGTCCTTCCGTCTGTTTCCAGCCTCCGTGTAAAATGCATCTTTCCCATGGATTTAGGAGCGCCAGAGAGAACTAGCATGTCTCCGTGGCCGAGTTGACAAGGGCCATTTATGGAGCACAGGGAAAGGCGGGGACTCAGCAAGCAAGCAGACAGAAAGCGCACAGGTAATGTGAGTGGGAAATGGGAATTCCAATTTGGTACCAGAGTGGTGCTGGCTTTTCAGTGGTAGTTTATGTTACAAAATATGTTTTTATAAGTTTGCCTTTTCTAGTTAAGTCTGACACTGCACCCATAAGTCCCTTGAATGTACAGACAGCTCTGTTTTTCTCATCTTTTCCATTGCCGTTGAACTCCACCACATTCACTGATTCTGCCTTGATCCTGGTTCTGGTGTATGTACTTTTCTCATTGACATGGCTATTTGCTTCTGCTGAAATACCCTACTTTTACATGATTTGCAATCTCAGCTACCAGTGTTTCCCAGAGTTCTGTCCATTCTTGTCAAATTTCATTAAGTAGCCTTCCAAAATTCCCCACTTAAGATGTAAGCTATGTTCTACTTTATGTATGTGACTCGAATATATTAGGATATGTTTCTGAACTAGTAGAATTATTTTTACAGTGGTTACCAAGAGAAAGAGAAAAATCAGAATTCTTCAAGAAGGATCTACTTGATTCTGTTTTTTGCCAGTTTTCTAACTTAATGTCTGTTCCCAGGTTCTGATCTCAGCCTTTTCTTCTCCCTTCCCTGGATTGCCCTGTTCTCAGTCAGTTCTGGGTCAGCTGAGTGTGGAGGCGGTGATGGCTCTCGGCTGTGCTGGCTCTTGTCTGTGCCATGCTGAACTCGAGGCTTGGTTGGCTGGCAAAGCCCACTGCATCAGCTTCCCTTGTAGTTTCTCTCTGCCTCGTGGCTTTGGTCTGTACTTTGCCATCTAAAGTACTGTGGTAATTCTTCCCTGGCTTCTTTCTGTTTACTGTGTCTTCCCTCTGATTGCTTTTTGCTGCACACACATAAACCCAGGCATCCAGTGATAAATTTTCTAGATCTGTCACTCAGCTTCCTGCCTTCTGTATTTTTCTTTACCTTTGTCATAGTCAGTACCAGAGCTTTGTATTGGATACCTAGCTTTTCTTCAGTTGCCCTCCATTCTTCCTACCCAGGGCTGCCAGAGAATGGAAGGACTTGTTGGTATACCTTGGGGAGAAACAGCAAGAGGAATGAGAAAAAGACAGACAAGAGACAAGAGATGGGTTCAGATGGAGGCCTCTTTGCTTCAAGGGCAAAGGACCTGTACAGTAGAGGTGTTATAACCTTTGCAAAATTAACATCAGGAGATACAAGGTTACCTAGTGACTCATGGCTGAAATTGTCCAGGCAGGATGCTTGTCTCAAGACTGAGGTAGTTTTGACTGCTTTAGGCATGGTGGCCTTGTCCTATCCTCCCACATATGACCAGTTTCCTGCTTCAGTTGCTCCCAACAAGAGAAAGCTCTTCTAGGGCTTCATGCATGCCACACGAGCACTGTAACACTGACCTAAACTCCCAGCTCCAGAGAAATACTTGTTAAAGGCAAATATTAATGTATCCACTTGGTTAAATCTTAGTGAGCTCTATGAAGCCTCAGCATAACAATGAACAAACTGCTTGGCTTGCTTACAGCATCCTTACCCAGCCTCTCACTGCTCCTAGGTCTGTGTCTGCCATGCCTGCAGACCTTTGCAGGGTCCTGTCCCTTGCTGTTCTGCTTGAATAGGAGGGGGCTCAGAGGAAGAGCTCAGTGCATTTCTTGTTGAATGAAGAAAGAAAGATGCTGAGCCTAGCCATCAGCATTGATTGTCAACCCTTTTCTTTTTTTGGCTTTTTATTGTGCCTTTTGTTATTATTTTTTAATCTTTTACTTATTTATTTACTAGGTACAGAGTCTTGCTATGCAGGTCAGACTTGTAGTGATCCTCCTGTCTCAACCTCCCCAGTGCTAGGATTACAGGCATGTGCCACCTAGGCCCAGCATGGCTCGTCTGGTTCCAGCCTGGTTCCTGGGCTGGCACGGCATGTAGTATTGAGCCTGGTTCCTTGTACTTGCCAGGCAGGCGCTTAGACCACTGAACTATCTACTCAGTCCTGTTAACACACTTTAGATAAACATAAGGATCTTATTTATCATAGGGAGTTTGTATGTACCTATACACGATATATCCTGCTTCTTTTTTTCCCTTTCCTGTCTCCTCCAACTCCCTTCCCCTCTTTACTTACAAAAGCTTTGTTTCCATTTCTTTTAATTCTTTCTTATCCCTTTCTTTCTTCCCTCCTCCCTCCTCTCATTTCCCTTCCCATTTGGAAATTTTCTTCCTGTTTGCTAATATCAAGTATTACATTTTGGTTCTTATGTATATTCCTGGTTTCTCACACCAGAGAAACTGATATTTAAATGTATGTGTCCAATTTATTTCACTTAAGAGTATGGTCTCAAGGTGCATCCCTTTAGATAGAAATGTCTGAAGTTCATCCTCCTTTATGGCAGAATAGTAGTCTGTTAAATAAAAGACATCTTTTTTTATGCATTAATGACTTGATGGGCATTTGGGCTATTTCTAAGGTTTAAATATTGCAACTTTGCTGCTACAAAACTGGAAATGCATATATTACTATGGTATAATGATTTTGATTCTTTCAGGAAGATTCTAAGAAGGGGAATAGCTGGGTCAAGTGGTACTCCTTGTTTTAGTTTTTTGAGGAATGTTGATTTCAACAATAATCACACC
>PVJA010038916.1:0-19477 GCA_004027025.1 Myocastor coypus | reverse complement strand
CGGGACCCCCCCTCCTGTCCCTCTCTCGGACAGGAGCTTTCTTTCCCTCAATAAATATGCTCTGCTCATTACCTCCGTTTATTCTTAAAATTCATTCTTCAGTTTTAGAAAACATGAGCTCGTCCCAGGTACTTTTCAGGTTGGGAGATCAGTTTTCCCTGTATCATTTGGAGGTTCCCTATTGGGGGTCATCCACCCCAGATCAGCTTTTCTTCCTGCATCAGTGTCAGCCCCCAGATGAAGGTTCCAGATGTATAGGTGATGTCAGCATGATGGTACAGCAATGACACAACACACATGTGACACAAATCAGCGTGAGATGCACTAAAATACGTACACCATGGCCTCGTCTTGGATTGACGCTATACGTAATTCCCAGCTCTCATGACCACTGGCCCTGAGCGGCGACACTCCTAATGGAAGTGCACTGACTTGCTCCCTACCGTGATTCTATCCCAAACAATCTCTACCAAAAGACCTGGGTTCCTTTCTGTTGTTCATTTGTTTATTTTTAATGTTCAATTCATTGTGGAAGGGCATTTTGGGGAAATTCAATCAAGGGTAAATTACTAAAGCAATAAATACAATTAACAAGGTCATACAAAATATAATCATGACAATATACCAGCCCTGGTGCAAAAGGCCTCAGAAGTGTGAGGCCTCTGTGCCTGTCAGAGGTGGGGAGACAAAGTGACTCGCCAGGTACAAGGCTGATCAGTGGCAGTGAGGAGTGGGACTGCAGTGGCTCTTTGCATTGGGGGAGCTGCACTCCCCCAAGCTGTCCTCATCAGTCAGGGCACGGAGCAGCACAGAGGAAGGTGAACGGGACAGCTACCTTAGGCGGAAAATGTGTCAGGGTGCCAAAAACGCAGCCATCAAGATAAATAATGTCACATCATGTGTTTCCTAAAATATCAGGATTTCTCACAATAGGAAGTGCACCCTGGAGCATGAGGCAAAAGGCAAATTCAGTAACAGTATCTTGAAGATTTTGACATTTCTGCTCACTGTAGACTTTTATGGTATTGATTTTGAGATGGTCACAGGTAGGGCGCACATCAGGGGTCACCATGTAGACAGCCATCCCTTGGCAGTGTGAATTTTAGGAATAAACGGAGGTAGTGAGCCGAGCATATTTATTGAGGGAAAGAAAGCTCCTGTCTGAGAGAGGGACAGGAGGGGGGGGGTTGCGAGTGGGTGGTCCCCGGAAGCTGTCTCTCCCAGGAACTTTTATAGAAAAAAACCATGTGCTGAGGCAGGTCTAAGGTGGTGGAGAACATGGAAACTCGCTTGGGTGGGCATGAGCTAGGACAAAGCTATGGTCAACCAATGAGGTTACAACAGCCATTGGAGGCACAGCCAGTAGGACAAGAAGATGGGGAGGTGGTGTTCAGAAAGGAACCCAGAGTAGTGCCCAGAGTGGAATAACTGCTGTTGTTTCTATTCAAAGACTCCCCTGATCCGGAGATGTATGATCAGTTTATTAAGGTCTTTCTAGAAAGAAAAAACAGGGCCGGTGAGATAGCTCAGTGGTCTAAAGTGCCTGCTTAGGCAACCACAGGGACCTCAGTTCAAACCCTAGAACCACATGCTGTGTCAGCTCCATCCTAGGGCAGGCTGAGCTAGCCATAACATAAATAAAGTTAAAGAAAGAATGAACAGAACAAGTAAGCTTCTTCTGACACTGTCTACAGGAAGCATTCTGATTTCACAAATATCAACATATGGGCCAAAAATGTTAAAATGCAAGCCAGGGAGTGCAGTGTTTTGGGGGGTTCTTTGTTTTTGTTTTTTTGAGCCAGACTCTGGTTCTATTGCTCAGGCTGGTCTTGAACTCATGGACTCAAGAAAACTCCACTTTACTCTCTAGGGTAGGCACCCTGTGCACCAACAAAATGTTTTAATTTAGGATTTTAAGGCATTAAAGTCTGTACTCCAGCAACATGAACTGAAAGAACACATTATTTTATAGGGTAGGGGAGATAGCTCAGTGGAATAAGTGCTTGCCTAAGAAGGCAAGGTTCCTATCCCTGGTAACACACACACACACACACACACACACACACACACACACACACACAGCTCACACTCCCCCAAAAGAACACATTATTTCATTGATGAAGGACTGTACTATTTGCACAAATCGGTTGACAAAAGTGCACAGTCTAACCCTTGCTAAAAACTGCTTCATACAGTTTGTGGCATCATGAGTATAGTGGGATCCCCCCTTAGGAGTCCACCCAAAGCACTCTGCTCCCCATCAACCTTCTTCCTTTTGATCCCTGTCTTTCCTTCCAAACCAGCTCTCACCAAACGGTGTATCTTAAGCACCCCAGCAAATTACCATGACAGGGATTAACATTGTACACACTTCACACTTAAGTATTGAGTTTTAGTGGGTGAGAGTGGTGGGTGCTTCTGGTCATTTATATTAAATCCCATACACTGAAGATCTACCCTAAAAAAAATTAAACAGCAACCTGAGCATTTTTGTGGAGTTAATGTAGCCTTGACTCCTGGGTTGCTTGAAATCCTTCAGCATAGAGCCAGCCAGAAGAGACCAAAAAATTGGGTCTAGCTCGCTCAGTGAACCTAAAGAGGTCCTGAGCTGCCCCCAGGCACGGGTCTAAGGCTGGGGATCCTTCCAGTCTGGCTTCATTTTGGGCTGGACAGCAGGGGAGGAAAAGGTACCTCAAAGCCACTCTAGGAACTGGGACCCGCGCCCCCTTCACTTGGGTCAGAATCCTGTATATCCTCCCCCAACCCAGGCATGCCCTTTGCCCAGGGTGCAGTTCCTAAACCGCTCCTGCTCCGAGGTGCGAACCACTCAGAGGCCGCACCTGGTGTCCCCAAAGCTATTCTTGTAGCGTTTTTTCTCCGGTTGGCCTCCCTGCATTACTGATTTACCCAGAGCCGCTGAGCTGACGTCAGCACTCAGCCTGAGTAACCTTTGGGGTCACCTGGTCCTCAGGACCGCAGCCAACCCCACTTGCCCACCTTGCCTAAGACCCAGGAGCAGAGGTCACATCTTGCTGGGGCGCACTGCGGGTGGCAGTGGGGCGCTGGAGCCAGGTTCGAGGCCCAGGGGCTCTAAGGGAGCAGCGCACACAGCCTTCCCTACCCCCGCCCCATTCCTCCCGCATTCTCAAGAACTCTGCGTTTTCCGCTGCTCGGTGACGCGCACTTTATCGCGGACCCACTGCGCAACTCTCCACGAATCTGAAAAATCGCCGGGCCGGTAGGGTGGGGAGCTCGCGCTCGCACAGCTAGCTGTACAGACGCGCCAGGCGGCCCGGCGGGACCAGCAGGGGTTCGGTTGTCCTCGAAACACGTGCTGGTCCACACGCAGTCCACTGAAATCGGGGCCCCCACCCCGCCAGGTCTGCAGCGGAGCCCGGCCGCAAGCGAGTATCAGTGGGCAGGGCCTAAGCACAAACACTGGGAGGGGAGAAAGCTCAGGAAGCTGCTTCCAGAGTCCGGCAGCCTCCTCGGGAGCGGGGACAGCGCTTGGCGACCCAGGGGCGGCGGGATCGCAGCTGTGGCGCCGCACGCCGTGCACTTCCTGTACAACGCGCACCGCCTTCCACCGCTCCGCGTGCCCGGAGCCTGCGTCGGTGCCAGGCCCGGCCCCCAGCGGTCGCTCCTCTGCCCCTGAGACCGTGGCGCGCGGCCCAGAGCCGGCGCCCGGCCATCCTGTTCCCCCGGGGTTCCGGCGCGTCCTGCCACGGGCAGGGCCGAGCGATCCGCAGCCCGAACTTGCGCCCATAGCCACGCAGTAGCCCAATTGCGAGGAGCTTCGCCTTTGCACCTCCTCTTCCCCTCCTGCCCTCCCTCTCGCGCCAAGAGGACCGCCCCGGTTCCAGGCTCCGGGCTGCTTTATTCTGCGGCCGTGGGCCAGGCACTCAATTACACGGACTGCCTCACGCCCTCCACCTAGACTTCGGCGCCGGAGCGCGGTCTTCCAAATTGTTGTTTTTAATTGCACCTGCCTCGCACTTTACCTCCGCGAAGCTGTGGGAGGAGCCAGAGGGTGGAAAATATTGCCTCGCTTTGCAAAAGGAAGAAAACTTTGTCACCCAGCGGGAGACCGCTGCCACGCGTAAGCAGCACAAGCGCGGACTTGGACTCCGACTTTGCACCCCGTGGTTCCGTAGGAGAACGTGGGCGCCCAACTACGCGCTCCTGAGATCCCAGCCCCTGGGTGGCGTGGCGCGAGTTCCCCGCTCCACCCCCTCCCCGCGGAAGTCCCCACTCGGTGCCTTCACAGGGGAAAGGCAGCCCTAAAGAACGCGTGGCTCGGGAGCAGCCCCAGCAGCCGGCCAAGACAGCGAGGGCACTAAACCCCGGGGGCGAGTCCCCGGCTCAACTTCTGATTAAAGTTATGGGAAGCTCGGCCATGGACACCAAGAAGAAGAAAGAGGTTTCCAGCCCTGGAGGGAGCGGCAGCAGGAAGAATCCCAGCCAGAAGAGGCGATCGCTGCGAGTGCACATTCCGGTGAGTCCCAGCCCTGCAGCGACTGCGGGCCGCGGCATCTAGGCGGTTAACGCGGAACGCGCCCAGCGCGCCCCCAGCGGGTCCCTACCGCCCCGGCTGCTGGGGGAGGGGAGCAGGGCGAGGCGGGAGTCGGGCGACAGATCTGAGGCTGGATCTCGCTCCCACCCTCGGGCGACCGGGTTGGAGAGCGTGCGGGGCGGGGGCGGCAGCGGAGGAGCGGGGCCGCGGGGCGCGCTCCCGGGCCGGGCGCGGCTGGAGCCGCTGGGCGTGGCCCCGGAGCCTGAAGGGTGCGAGTGCGCGGGGCGTTGCGTCGGGTTGTTTTGCAGAAAAGGGACTTAGTGGACTGCGGAGGGGACGGGAGAGGGGCTGCAGAGCTGCGCCCCCAGGTGGATCCGTGTCCCCATTAATTTTCTCCTGTGTGTTTCTGAGTCCTGAGAGGGGCCTCCATTTCAGCCGTTCCCTTCTCTTCGCTCTCGCTCTCGGGAGCATGTTTTGGACCTTCCTGGTATCTGAGGGTTCGGGGCTCCTTAATCCATGCGAGGCTGCAGCAAACTTCGGCCCCAGCCACCACAGCAGCTTGGGGTGGACTTTTGGCGATACTGATCCATCTACAGAATGACCTTATCCAACCGGAGGGAGCGGCTGGCAGGGTCGTGCGCCCACCAAGCCCAGGAGCTCCATGCCCCTCGTCTTCGCCTCTGCACAGCAGGGTGGGGTGTCGGGAGGTGCCCGCAGCGCTTATTTGCACTGCAAGGAACCCCTCCCCCCCAACACCCTCCCCAGTCACACCCTCTGGCGCGACCAACCCAGTAAACGCTTGGCTGAACACCACACACGTGCTGGCACACCCCCAGACGCGCGTGCACGCCCACTGCGCGCGCACGCAGACTAGACTCCATGGAGAAAGGTGTGTTCTCTTTCCTCCATGAAGGGTCTGGGACTGGACTGGACCCGTGTATGCAGTGCGCTCCTTTCTCTAGGGCTTCCTGGATACCTCATCAAAACTAATCCTCTCTGATGGCCACAGCAGAGCTGGCATGTGGTGACTCAGTTCCAAAGAGCACTAGGCATTTTCGTCCTGCACCTTGCTGAGTAGAAACCCTTCCTTCAGCGCCTTTCCCAAGATCCTTCTGCTCAAATGTCCCCTCCCCGTGGGTGCCTGTTATCACCTGCGTGCAGAAAAGGAGGTCCAGGAATTGGGGTTCAGCCATCTAAAGGGACGTAAGGAGCCAGCCCTCTGTGTCCTAGTGGCAGTCCCAGGTGACTGGATCCCCTGGCGGCTGTGTGGCCGCTATGGTGGTGAGATGTAAGAATAAGGCTTTGGTTTGGAAAACATAGTAAAATAAGATGTTACTACTAAAATCCCTATTTAACAGTGATCGCTTGATCACTTCATGACTCAGTGTCTCATTTGTCAAATAAAGAAAATACTTGTTTTGTCTGCCTCCTTACAAGATGTTGGAATAACTTGTAGGAAAAGGCTTTACAGTTTTAAGTGCAGTATTCACGTTACATAGGTGCCACAGCACCACAACTGTAAGAGGAGACAGAGGGCGGGGAGAGAAGAAGGCGGTGGCAGCATTGTCCTATGGATGAGCCACGTATCGAGGCCATATGGAGCAGCTCATCCCAAATGCTACGTGCGTGTTCGTGTGCACGTGTGTGTGCACACCCCTGTGGCATGTGGGCTCAGGGACCCATGCTAGTGCTGGTGTAGGACAAATCCAGAGCTAGGTTAGGAATTGAGAACACATATCAAAAACTGGTGTTGTAGTTGGGCCACTGTGGCCGCCCTTGCAGGAAGAGGTGACACTGGCAGCTTTTTACAGTATTCTTGGCACGATAGCACTCATTCCACAGCGGTTAACCAAGTTTCACCGTGTGCCCTGTGCTCTTCTTGCACTGAGATCTGCAGCTGGAAACAGGGGCTCTGTCCTGGCCCTCATGGGACTGTGGCTGCTGGTGGTACCAAGGCGTCACCCATCATCTCCCACCTACTCCTGTAATTATCTATTGTGCCTGAGAGTTGATGCCAGCATATGACAGCGGCTGTTCATAGAAGTGAGAGAGGGAACTGACCGGAAGCCTTGGGTCAGTCTTTAGCTCCTGAGGGAGAGATACTGCTTGCAGTGCAGTGTCCCTCTTGTAGGGATGGGCTTGAGGACCAGGTGACTGGGAAATGGATTGGTCTGCATTGAGGCCAGAGCAACAGGAGCTTGAGGAAAGGTTGTCAGATTTTAAAAGTGCAAATCCCAAATCCCAATGAAATTAGGATTTTAGGTGAATAACCAACAATTGGTTAGCATACGTATGCCCTGTGCAGTGTTATGGATAGACTTACACTTCCCATCATTTCTGGGAAATCTCAGTTTTACTGGGTGTCCTGTATCCTCTCAGGCAAGCCTGCCTTGGAGCTGGGCCCATGCATGAGGAATGCCACCCAGAGGCATGGAGAATGCTGGGTTTGGTCTGAGCTATGGTGTCATTGAACCAGGGGCAGCAAATCCATGGGGAAATCCTTCACCTGATTCCTCGTGCCCCCACCCAGCAGTGCTGTGTCCAAAGGTGGCCTGGATTCCGAGGAGTTGCTACGGAAAGACCGTGACTGTGGCGACCTTATGGGTGAGGTCATTTGGTATGTCCAATGGCATTTGGGTCACAAGGCCTTCAGGGCTTCTTGTGTCCACAGCCTTTCCCTTCAATTGGGTTAAGCCCTTTTGGGGACCCCAGTTCTACCCCATATCTGGTGCAGGAGAGGATGGTGGTTTCTAGTCTTGGAGAGATAAATCACTGAAAACCTGCTCCGGTGGGCTGGGATCATTTCAGCATCTTCATCCTGCTTCCTATCCATGGCCCTGACTGTCTCGAGGTGCCCGGAAAGAAGACTCAACTTTAGGGGCTGCCCCAAGACTGATGGGTTGTAGCATAGAAGATCACCGAAGCCTAGAATTACCAAATAACTTAGGAGTTGAATTCGATGGATGACTGAGTACCCAGGATGGGTCCAACTGAGAGTGCCACCCTGCCTGGCGTTAGCTTCGCTGTCACCCAACATGGGTCACCATCACAACAGACCTCGAGGGTCTCATGGGTGTCTGGGAGGATCGAAAGAGAGGACAGGTGGGTGTAGGTTCCTATGTGAGGCTACATTACAGCGACGTAAACAGGCAGAGTGGTTGGAACTGTGCTGCGCCATCCTCTTTCTTGGCTTTGCTTTCTCATTCCCTGATGCAAAGGAGGAATAATAATGGATGTGGTGGGAATGGTTGAGAAAGTGAATCACTGGGAGTGTGACTCGGCGTGGCACTCTGCCAGTACTTTGGAAGCAAGTGTATTTTTTTTTCCTATTTTTCTGTCTTAGCAAAAGCAGCTTCCATAGGATTGCTGAAATCCAGGCATCTCATAGGCATATTTTAATCAGTGGCTTTTGGCTGGTACATCATGGTCTTCAGAATTGTCTATGAGCTAGTGACAGGAGTGGCAGACAAGGAGGAAGGGAGGGGTTCTAAGGGAAGGAGCAAGGGCAGAAACCTGTGGGGACAGTGAGGCTGGCAGAGGGGCTCAGTTCTTCCCTGCTGAGTAGGGCATTAGTGACAGAATTCACATGTTCCTGGCCTCTTGGAAAAGAAGCTCCAGAAATCCTTCAGTCACTGGAGACAGACTAAAAATAGAGCCAAGGACAGCTGGTCGGTCACAGAAGGTTGTGGAGACCCAATGGGCCTGGGCGGTCCCTTGCTCCTGGTGTCCCTGCCTGCTGTGTGTCCACCAGGGAAGCCACAGATGCTGTAGCTGATGGTGACCTCCAGGTCATGATGGCTGCAGCTTTGCTGGTGCTTGACTCTCTCAGACAAGGGTGGGAAGGGGCTGCTTTCTGCCCCCTGGGGCCAGAGGACCTGATGACGATACACTTTCTGTTGTCACACTGCTGAAACTCCTTGGAAGGGAGTCCCAGGAAGTAGGAACATTGGGGATACCACACAGTGCAGGGGTCAGCTTTGCCCTTGGCCTTGATCTTGGTTAGCCTTGCAACCTTTTGATGGGGTTAGGGTTTAGTCAGCAGTTTTCAAAGCATGGTTCCTGAACCAGCTTAAGTAGAATCACCCAGCATTTGCTGAGAATATAAAATCCTAAGTCCCAGCACAGCCTAAGGCGTCACGACTGCTGAGGGTGAAACCCATCGTCCTGTGGATGTATTAAGTTCTTCAGGGGTTCTCAGGTCTCCTGGGGCTTAAAAAGAGTTGATTCCCAGATTCCCTGGTGTAATACTGATTCCTTCCATTCCCATGAGCTATTCTTTCTCTGTTTTTCTGCCTGTCCTGTCCTGTCCTGGTCTGGTCAGTTGGTTGGCTGGTCGGTCGGTCGGTCAGTCTGCCTATCTGTCTGTCAAGCTTTAGATTCAAAGTGTCCCCCCAGCACGTGATGTGTTTCAAAGGAGACTGGCTCACCGGGCGCTGTGCCCACCTGGAGCTTGTGCTGATGATGTGCTTTTGGAAGGCAGGGTCAGGCTGGGGGGGGGGCGTTGGTCACTAAGGGTGCGACCTTAAAGCCTATATTCTTGTCCCTGGCTCCTCCACTCTCCCTCTGCTTCCTGGACGTCCCCGGGTGAACAGTTCTTCCTCCCGCTAGGTCCTTGGGCTGTGCCATTTCTGCCTTGAAGCCAAATGACAAGAACAAAATCTTCTGAAAGCTGTTTGCCTGCTAGGGACATAGCTCAGTGGCACGGCGCCTGCATGGCAAGCTGGAGGTCCTGAGTTCAATTCCTGGAACCCAAAAAGAATACAAAAGGCTGTGAGCCAAGATAAACCTCTCCTCAATTAAGTTGTCAGATATTTTGTACCAGGGACAGGAAAGCCAGCTAACGTACTTACTATTCGTCCATTATTTATGTCTATTCTTTCATTATCTACCTAAATATACACGTTTGAGCTATCTCTGAGCAGGGATATCCCTGGCCACTGACTTTTCAACTAAGGCAGGCTATCTCTGGCTTCCACATAAAGGCAAGCATCAGATCACCCTCCAGCCAGAGTAGCCCGCTGTGGACCCTCTGCTAGGCCACTCTGGGAGGCTTCTCGACTCTGGCCTTGAGTAACATGGTGGACCCCACGGATGCACTTCCAGGGACCTGCAGTAGTAGTGGAGTCCCCAGAGCTGTGCAGTGGCTCCAGGTTCACAAATGAAGACAGGAGGCTGCTCCTGGGGCGGATGCTGGCTTCTGCGCCTGGGCAGAGCACACAGAGTGCCACTTGGGCAGAGTCCAGTACTGGGCCCAAAGGAGGAGCTGGATTCCTCCAGGACTCTACTGTGCCACACACGCTGGGACCTCTATAGGGTGGCATAAATGTGGAGATAGTGCAGAATACACCTATAGCCACAGGAATGACACGTGGAGAGCTGAGCTGTCCCCTCTCATCCCTTTATCCCCTGCGTGCAAGCAAACGATCTGCCCATCATTCCATGGTGGATAGCACAGATGATTTGGATGGAAGGGAGGAGCACACCTTCGCCCTCTTCTGGTCCCCTCCTCGCTCCCTTCTTAGTGCTAGGACCTATTTGTAGAGTGCGGTAGATTGACATCCAGTGGGCAACTCATTACACCCAGCTGAACTGAGCCAGCCTGGTGCTGGGTATGGGGCCCCCCTGCCTGGGACTTTTGCTGCCCGCGCAAGAGGCAGAAGTAGAGAGGAAGACGTCTAGAGGATGTTGGGAGCTGGTAGAAGCTGTTGGTTCTCTTGTCTTTCCTGATGAACTTGGCTTCCTTCATCATCATAGGAGCCCGGGGCCTCACGGCTGCTGAGGAGGGCTGTGGGACTTTTCCAGGGAGCTCTGGTTCTTACTTTGGGCGTCACTTCCTGGCTCCAGTGCAGATCCCTTAGCCTGCTAGCTCAGATTCCTCAACCTGCTGGCACAGACTTCCTAGCTTCCACCACTGACCTTTGCGCCTTCCCCATGCAGATCTGTGAAGCAGACCTGCGTGAGACATCGCCGTGGGCTCTAGGCCTCCAGTTAGACATGGGGGAGGCATTGTTATGAGCTCTGGGTCTTCAGCTGGACTCGTCCAGAGCATTAATCCAGCAGGGGGATCCAAGCCCCCAGCTGGATTCTTTGGTATTTAGTGAGTGGATAGATCTTCTGCATTCTCTTTTTGTATATAATTCTTTGGCTATTATCTTATAAAATATGTGTCCTATGTGGGATTGTTAACCTCCAACTATGACACAAAAGATTTCAAGATTCTCAAAGGAGCTGGGTGCTTACTGCCACAGAGCAGCCTCAGGGTGAATGCAGAGCCTTAAATTCAGGAGCCTTATCTCCCCCAAAGGACACCTCTCTAAGGAGCAGGAAGGGCAGCCCAACGTAGCTGGCACATTCAGATGTGACTTCTTTGCATGTGACACGCTTGTCAGGATTCTCAGCCCTTTGCTGGTGGCTTCCCTATCTGTTCTCTTTGAACCAACCCCCTCCAATAAAACCTAGAAAAACTGCCTTGCCATTTCTCATCTCCACATGGGCTTGGCGTCATGGCTATCTGACAGTTAAATAATTGACTAAACCTAGATTGACTAAATAAATTATTTGGGAAAATAAATGATTTGGAGGCACTTCTTGTTTTTCCAATATGTCTTCATCTGTTCAGATGTTGTTTACTTAACTTTTATATCTGTTTGCATCTTCTGTGACCTTCAGACAGAGGTCATGCATTTGCAAAAAGATGCCGCTTCTGGACTCCGTTTTCATTAGGCTGTCTTCCCATTCCGTTCAGCTCACTGCAGGGGACTTTTGGTTTCTGGACCCCTTTTTGCTTTTTGGGGCACTCCAGACACTGGGAGGAACTGGTGAGGATTAGCTCTTCTTCATCTACCCTTCTTGGGGTCTGGAATGTGAACATCACTCCTGCAAACCCCAGGAAGCTTCCATTTCTTTTAAGCAGGTGGACTGACCCCTCTTGTTACCCGCCCCATGTTGCCAGCTTCTTTCCAAACATGGCAAAGCAGAAGCAGAGAAAGTGCTGAGCCTCCAGCATGAAAGGGTCCTTAATTTGCTGGGTTGGCATGGCCCTGACCTTGCTGTACATGGAGAGGAAGAACCCAGTGAGGCGGAAGCTGTGTCTCTCAGGTGTGACCGCAGGGCCTTCGTAGAAGAACCCAGCCAGCCAGAGCCGAGGAGTGGTTGAACATTAGCTGGCCATGCGTCCCCTGCAGCGGGAGAAGGTCCCACAGGTCTTGCTGTGTATCTCAGCCCCGCTTGGAGCAGTTCATCAGCCCTGCCCTCACTCTTCCACTACTGTACCTACTCTGAAAGTAGCTTAATCTCCATCCTCTACTTCCTGTGGACAGGAAGCCCTCAGAGACAACTCAGGGCTTGGCGGGGACCGATCAGATATCACTGGGTTCTGGGGCTTCTGCCAGGGCCTCTGTGTTTGGTGCCCGCTGGCTGGGCTGCAAGGGCTGATGGCCATACAGCCCAGACCAACTCGCTCTTGGTAACCCCGGGCATCCCCTTTCCACAGGACGGCAGCCTGCAGGGGACCCAGCTTAGATGATGTCTGTCTTGGCGGAGGGCAGCAGGAGGACAGCACTGTTCTGTTCTCCATCTGTGCAGGGCAGGGGAAGAGGAAGGGTACCACGGGTGAGGGAGAGCTTGGGAGGGGGCTCAAGTGCAGACACAGAAGGGGAGCCCTGGAGGGCTGCTGGTGCCATGTCTGCAGTGGAGCTGGGACTGGAAGTCGCTGGTTGATTTGGGTCTGGGTTCTGGAGGCCCCTGTCAGGTTCAGGATGCAGAAATAACTGTGCCAAGCGGAATCACAGACCAGAGAAACCTGTCCAATTCCTGACCCCTGTGTCTGTGAACATGGCCTTGTTTGAAATGGTCTTTCCTGAAGGAATGAAGGCATCAGTTGGGGTGGTGTCACTAGGGTGAGCCCTGGGGAGGGCGTGCCTGGGGTCCTTGTGAGAACAGGAAGCTTGGCCTCAGAAACTGAGGGAAGAAGGCCATGCTGTGTAGGAGACTGAGGCAGAGATTGAGGGACACTGCCCCAAGCCCAGGGCCAGGGGAAAGACTACCAGAAGTAGCAAAGAAGGATCCTCCTGCAGAGGTACTGGGGAGCAGGGCCCTGAAGTCACCTTGACCTTGAACTTCTGTCCTCCACAACTATGACTCTGCTGTTGCCAGCCCCTGGCCCAGGGAGGCCACTGCAGCAGGGTCCCCGCCCTGGGCACAGAGTTGGATCAGCAGTCAGAAAACTACTGTTTCCATTCTGAGAGTCATGTGAGCAGGTTCTGGGGAGCCTGCCCCATGTAGGGGACACCTTGGCCTGGCCTTGGGTGGCCCATGCAGGCACGCTGCTTTCCACTGTCCACAGCTCTGGGACTGCATTCCAGGGTCTGGCAATCCTAGTGTCAGGGGCTTTGGAGCTTCAGGGTCCAGCCTGCCCCTCTTGGTCCTACAGTGTGGCCATTGACACTCAGTGGTCCTGGGCAGGGGGTGCTGGGGGGTGGGGAGACCAGGGCAATTCTGTCCCCTGTCACTTCCAGTAGATAGGCGGGTGGGCTCCCAGCAGTCACGTGTGTCTTGGGCCCACGTGGAAACCTTCCTCCTGATCACCCTGTTCACAGCACCAGCCACATAAACAGCTACCACATAACAGGCTTAATACCGAGGCTATGGGTCCGGCAGGATGGCTCAGTGGTCTAAAGCACCTGCTTAGGAAAGCTTAGGCGGCTGCAGGGACCGCGGTTCGATCCCCGGCACCACATGCTGCACCAGTCCTGCCCTCAGGGCAGGCTGAGCCGGCCATAAAAATAAATAAACAAACAAACAAAAGTTCTGAAACAATACCGAGGCTACTCTAACCAGCACTGGGGCATTGTCTTCCTCTCTTCAGCTAGGCAAAGCTGTGTGGTGGGGGTTCCTGTGTGTAATGAGACTGGCCAGTATCATTAATTATCAGATGGTGCCCCCTGGACAGCTCCGGTGTCATCTGACTTACCTAATATTGATAGGAAGCTTGCCAAATGCCAGATGGGGGCTTTTTTGTCCACTGCCCCTCTTTATCTCTAATATAACCCTGTGAAGTATTATTTTTATTTTTATTTTTTATTTTTTATTTTTTTTTGCTTTTTGAGACAGGGTCTCACTGTGCAGTTCAGGCTGGCTTTGAGCTCACTTTTGTAGCCCAGGCTGGTCTCGAACTCACAACGATCCTCCTGCCTCAGCCTCCCAAGTGCTGGGATTACAGGCGTGCGCCACCACGCCCGGCTATCTATTTTTATTTTTATTTTATTTTTATTTTTATTTTTATTTTTTTATTTATTTATTTTTTTCTGTGAAGTATTATTGTTAGTGTTGTTCCTGTCCTGGTCATCTAGGTCACAGCCCAGCCTTCCGGGAAAAACCTTGCCTTATCTCAGCAGGTTTCTGCTCGGTCCTGACCTTTATCTCTCAGGAACGTGGAGGCCACCTTGAGGAGGAAGAGGAGGGTGCCAGGTCAGACCTTCTCCACCCTGGGGGCACACAGAGGGCCACAGCTGTCCTCATGCTGCCCTCCAAGGTCACCTCCTTAATCTTAGGATGATCAGGCCCCTTCTTGACCTCTTTTTAAGCAGTCATTGATAGTTATTCTTTATCCTTTTTATCCCAAAAAAGTAGATAACCCACTTTCCATACTTTCACAGACCTTACTCCCTCGGACTTTGCCCTTGTTTTTTTGTTTTTAAAATAACAAAACATTGGAATAAAGGCCTCACCAGGAATCCTGGCAGGCTCTTCTGTAAGGTATCTCTATGGAAAACACAGAGTCCCTGGGGCCAGCAGTGTATCCCTCCTCCCCACAGAGGTGACCTCAGCCACCTATCACCTCATCAAGTCACTGGCACTGTTTTAAAGACACAAGAGCCCTAGAGACTTGAGAGGACCAATGTGTTCCGCCTCGCCTTTTCTCTGACCACTGGGAGCTTCTGAGGGTCCAGGCAGATCTCAGGTCAGGCAGGGTAGGGGTTCCAGATGGTCCCCCTCAGGGGTCTGCCCACTGCCCAGGTAACTTAGCCGTGAATCCAACAGGCTCTCTGGGTGGCAGCGGGAAAGCAACCCCTGGACTCAGGGGCTTAGCAAGCCCCTGAGCTTGTGTCCCATGGCTCAGATTCAGGAGGTGGCGCAATAGCTCTGCTTCCTGATGGGAAGAGCCAGAGGTCACAGTCCAAAGACACGAGTGCAGGGCTGGGAAGGATGAGTGTGAGGGCTGTGTGTGTTGTACTCTAGTATGCGGTGATAAACATACTAATTTTGTGTTAAATAATTAGCACTTTTTTTTGAAACAAGACTTCACTAGATAGCCCAATACTATGTAGCCCAGAATGGTCTCAAACTCTTTGCAGTTCTCTTGCTCCAGTCTCGTGAGTGCTGGGGTTATAGGTGGGTACCACCATGCCTGGCTCAGTGCGTTCTTTTTTTCTTTCTTTCTTTCTTTTAAGACAGGGTCTCACTATGCATCACTTTTGTAACCCAGGCTGGTCTCAAACTCACATCGATCTTCCTGCCTCAGCTTCCCAAGTGCTGGGATTACAGGTGTGTGCCACCACACCTGGCCCTACTATTTTCAAAAGAAAGTTGGAGGGCCAGGGAGATAGCTCAATAGAATAAGTATCTGCCCAGCAAGCACAGAGCCTGAGTTCAGTCAAGAAGAAGAAAACAGAAGAAGCAGAAACAGCAGTGGCAGTAGAAGAGGAAGAGGAAGAAGAGGAAGAAGAGGACGAAGAACAAGACGAAGAAGAGGAAGAAGAAGATTGGAGACTCAGATCTCCGTGTGACCCTGGCACCTCAATTATATGGACAGGGCTTTGGCCCTACTTGGCAGCCTTGGAGAGGCTGCGCATTGGCTTTGGAGCAGGAGGATGGGCGTGCCAGGAGTGGTGGAATTGGGTTCCAAAGCTGGGCATTTGATAGCATCTGTTTCCATCACTCAAGGTGAGTGAGTGACAGAGGAGAGAAAGTAATTACCTGTCTTCTTGTCACCCTACTTTGCTGGTTAAGTGTATTTTGAGATTTTTGGAGTGACCTTAGGACACAGGTAAAGGAATATTCTTGGCACCAGGACAGGAAAATACCAGGCAATGGTACCAGACAGATTAAGGGAGGAAGTTGGCCAGCTGGCTTCCTGCTGGGCTGCTGGGCATCTGCCAGAGGGGGAAGTGGCCCTTGAGAGCGAGAGAGAGTAGAAGCTGTACCCAGGACCTGTCTGGTGAGGTTGAAGAGCTGGCCAAGGCTATCAGACTGGGTTTTCTTCTCAGGGACTGTTGAGAAGAGAGGAAACCAAGTCCACAGCTGAGGGCCCGTCTGCCTGGCTGATGGCTCTGCCGGGGACACCTGCTTCTCAGGTTAGAGGTCAGCACAGTGATCTAGGTGATGTTCACACGAAGATTATTCTGTTCCTCTACATTGGCCCTTCATGGTGGCCAATGAAAGCAAGCTGAAAAGGTCCACAACAAAAGCCTCAGTGTTGAAACAGTCCTGGAACACTCTGAAACATTCTGGAACTGAGATGGCCGCTCACAATTGTCCCAGATTGGCAAGGGGGGCCGGGTTTTGTACTCAGGTCCCTGGGAAGCAGGTATGAGCTTTGGCAAAGAAGATACCTGTGTGGAGGGAATTCTTGGCCAGGGATCAGCAGAGGGCTGGTGGCTACCAGCACTCCCACACCTGGGGGACAAGAGCTGCCTGCCGCAGCAGCCATTACGTAATTCTCATTCTGTGTCTAAGTATGTTCCTTTTGATGTGTCTGCTTGGCTCCTCATGAGAGCAGAAGGCCCTTGAAAGAGGGCACACCTCTGTCCCTTGTCATGCTACAGCCCTGAGGAAACTGCCTCCCATACAGCCAACACTAACGTCAATAGCGCTCGTGGTGAGGAAAGGCAGAAGCCAAGCAGACATGATGGGAAAACCAAAAAACACACAACAGTGACAGCAGCCAAACCTCAGCCTCTGAGAATCGCAGTGTGGACGTGAGGAACTAATTGCAGAGAGTCTGAGTGAATTGATCATCTAGAAATCTTAAAGGACTCTGGTGCTAGAAAAGAGAAAACGTTCAGCCGGATCCCGTCTTGTTGGTGTAATAAACAGGTGTGTCTCAGGAGCATCCCGGATCTGTTGCTTTGTTTCCTTCCTCTCCTACCTGGAAAAGTCATGTGGCCTTGTGCTAAGTGAACTGTCCACATGGCCTTGACTCTCTGCAGGACACATTGAGGTGGCACAGCCCTGTAGTTAGACGCATCGGCCGCCTACACTGCCAAGCAGGCAGGTGGGGTTGCTGGGGCCAAGGCCGGGTACCAGTCTTGTCCTTTCCACTTCCAGAGACAGCTGCACTTCCTGGTACCTGGAGGTGGGAGTGTCCACCCTGTCCCCTGGCTGTCACTTGTACTGGGTCCCTCAGAACAGAGTCCTTGGTGTGAGCAGGGATGTTCACTGGCTCTGCAGAAGGCCCCAGTTGAGAGCACATGTGCTTCGGCACCCTGGTCCTAGGGCCGCCAGTGGCTCTGTGCGCTCTTCCAGGGCATCTGCAGAGGGCTCTGAGTCACAGTGATTCTCACCTGGTGCTGTGAGAAGACCTCTGTGGAGATCCTAAGTTAAGATGGTGTTATTCTTTTCAGTGGAAGTGGCTCTTCCGCTATGTGTTCCAGTGGGAATTTGGTTTTATTCCAAAAGGCTTTGTCCAAGTACTCTCACAGACAGGTGTAGCGGTCTCCTTCCTTGTGGGGAGATGGAAGCCCCTGGCGCACAGGGAAAGTTGGCTGGAGGCTCCAGTGCTCACAGTATTGTGGCCTGGCCTGGAACTGGAGGGCCACCTCTTGGGGTAACAAGAGGGACAGCAGTGAGACACAGCATGGTGGCAACAGAGACCAGGAGATGAATACAGTCAGGACCCCAGAGTCACCAGAGTCACAGGATAACTCCAGTCCTTTAGGAGAAGTGGGGTAGAGCTTGCATGTAATTACGCAAAGCCTGCTGTATACGAGGTCCTCCACATTATGTATAACCCCAAAGACACCGGAAATGCTTCATGAGCCCTGCAGATACAGAGCCCGTGAGTGCAGGTGCTGACTGATCTGTGACTCAGGGCACCCTGCACGGAAAGCTCCCCAACTGCCCGGAAGGGTGGGACTGTCACAGTGGGACAAGGTGGCAGGCAGCTGGCACCCTTGTGAGTCACTCACTGGGTTCATGGGCTTTCTGCCCTCCTGTCCCTGCACAAGCTGCCAGCCACCAGAGACTCGTGGACATTTTGCTCTTTGACTGCAGAGAATGACATTGTGGGCTCTTAGGGGATACTCAGGCCCTCGACTCAACCTGAAGGTGGGCAAGGTGTGGTGCTCTCCCTCTGGTCTCCTGGTTTGGTCACCAATGCCCCTGGCCTCGGTGGAGCCCTGGGCACCAGCTGCAGGTGGCTCTTAGGGGTGGCACCTGCTGGGGTCCACTGGCACCAGAGTGGACGGGCAGACCCTGTGAGAAATTGTGAGTGAGGGGGCAGCGGCAAGGTGGGAAGGGCGAGGCGATGCAGAGGCCCCTTGGCCATGGGTTGGGGTTTGGGCCAGAGCCGGCCTATTCCCCCTGAGGCTCCTCCTGCGCTGGAGCCGCTGGCTGGGCCCTGTTTGCCCTGAGGCCCCAGGAGAGGCCACTGGGCAGGGATGTGTGTTGCCCTGAGGCCCCAGGAGAGGCCGCTGGGCGGGGATGGGTCCTCCTGCTATGGACCGAGGGATGCTGCCTAAGGAAGGGCAGATGAAAGCTCAGAAGGGAAGAAACAGCTTTGTGAGCAGCTGCCTTCAAGGGCCTTCCTGATCTAGCAGTTCCTGGTTCTGCGGTGTGCCAGGGCTCCATTGCCTGGCACTCCTGGGATCTCTCTCTACAGTTCCCCTGCAGGGGTCGGGGAAGACTTGGATGACAGAAGGCAAGTGCCGGGAGAGGGACTGGGCCTCAATCCCTACCGATCCAGCCGTGTTAGCCTGTACAAATCCCAGAGCCTCAGTTTTCACCTGATGCTGTGATATAGGACCTCTGTCTGTGTGGGTACTGGGGACAGCCACTGGTCATATAATCGGTCCCCATGCTTAGCCCTAAGCAGCAATGAGGACTGGTGTCCGGGAGGCAACACACAGCTGTCACTGGGAAACCAGAGGGTCGGCTGGCAAGGGGCTGAGCAGGGACAGAAGCTAAAACTGTCATAGGCTGCTCAGCCCCTGACGGAGCAGAAGGACCACTCTAGGGAAGGTCAGGCCCCTCCCAGCAGCCTGGGTCTGGGCGGCAGGCTCTGGCCAGTGCTGTTGGGAGCTGTTTGTGGCCACTCCCCAGCCTTCACCCTGGGCAGCCCTGGCATCTGCTCTCCGCCGAGGCTGTCTCCTTTCCCCGTGTCTCTGTCAGACCACCATGCACCAGCAGTACGGGCAGTGGCTGCTGACACACACCTCGGTCATCTTTGCAGCTGTGCCAGCTGAAGCTCTCACCTGACTCTGTTCTCTATTGTCCCCCAAGCCGCTCACTTTACTGGTGTAGCTGCCACCATCCCTGGGCATCACGGAGGTGCCCACCAAGCTGCCTTCCCTCCTTTGGGCGTCGCAGGCCTATCCATCTGAATCTGCTGGGAGGCTCCAGGGATACCTGCCTAGTGTCTGCCTCTCCCAGGGAACGAGGGTTTTCTGAGCTCCCTGTGATCTGAGAAGTTTCTAAGAACTACCCTCAAGGGATCGAGGCCAGGGACGGCCCCAGATGTACTGTTGACCCCGAGTCCTGCCCAGAAGCCTGATGAGAGAGCCCTGTGAGCTGAGGACCAGCCCCACCTATGAGCCCCACCGTTTGACTCTCTTTGTGGTTCTTCACGATGCCTGGCTCAGTGGCTCAGTGTCCCTCCCGTGGCTGAAGCTCCCTAAATACATCCTGGCTTCCACCAAGGCGCCTGTGGTTGTGAGGATCTCACCCTTAGAAAACTCAGATCACAGC
>PVJA010038915.1:0-19469 GCA_004027025.1 Myocastor coypus | reverse complement strand
TCCGTGGCACAAGTGCCTGCCTGGCAAGTGCAAGGTCGTGAGTTTGAACCCTGGTCCCACGAAAAAAAAAAAAAAAGATTGTGGTATTGGATATGAGATTTTTCATGTCCATTATGGTTTGTTTTATATAGCTTGCTGCTCTCATGTTGCGTGCATACATATTCGTGAGTGTTACCTCTTCCTCATGAATCTTTCCCCTAACCAATATGTAGTGGCCTTCTTTATTTTGTTTGATCAGTCTTGGTTTGAAGTTTAGACTGTCTGCAGAATTGCTACCCCTGCTTTTTTTTTTTTTTTTTTTTTTTTTTTTTTGAGGTGCTGGAGCATGTAGTATTGTTTTCCAACCTTTAACTTTAAGCGTATGAGTTTCTTTAGGAGTTAAGTGTGTTTCTTGTATACAGCATATTGTTGGACTCTGTTTCCTTATCCAGTCTGGAAGTCTACTTCTTTTAATTGGAGAATTGAGTCCACTTACATTGATGGTTATAATTGAAATGTATTGATTTATGGTTGACATGACTCTTATTCGCTACTGTTTACCACTTTTTCCTCCTATGTTTAGTTGGTTACTCTATTTGGTGGGATTTTTCTGTTCTCATTTGTTGAATTCGTGTCGTTTTGGTCCCTCTCTAAAATATTTGTTAGAATATTGTGTAGCGTTGGCTTTGATGCATGAAATTCTTCAGTTGCTCCTTGTCATGGAAATATTTCACTTCTCATACTTGATGGAGAGTTTTGCCAGGTATAGTAGTGTGGGCTGAAATTTGTTTTCATGGAGGACTTGAAACACTCTGCTCCATTCTCTTCTTGACTTCCTGGTTTGTGAAGAGAAATCTGCTGTTATTCTGATGGGTTTTCCTTTAAATGTGACGTTCTTTTCTCTAGAAGCTTTTAGTATACTCTTCTTCAGCTGGATTTCGGGTATCTTGACTATTGTATGTCGTGGCGTGTTTTTAGTCGGGTTGATGTTATTCGGAGTTCTGTAGGCTTCAGTTACCTGAATGTCTGATTGTTTTCTCATATTTGGGAAATGTTCTGCTATTACTTCTGCCCATACTCTTTTTATATAATTTGTATTGACTCCTCATTGATTCCTATTAATCTCATGTTGTTCACTTTTGCATCATCTTGCAGATGTTGAATTATTTTTTCCTGCATTCTGGTTGTTTTTAAAAGAACTTTTCTTACTCTTTCACTGGCTGCAACTGTGTCTTCAAGATCTGAGACTCTATCTCCACTTTCATTCATACAGCTCTGCCAACGTGATCGAGATTTTGTTTTCTTGTATATCTCTTTGAAACTGTTTCATGCGATCTATTTCTTCCCTATATTGCTTCGTCAGGGACTCCATCATTTTTCTATTCTCCTCTAATTTTTTATCAATGTCTTCTTTAGTAATATTAAGTCTGTCTTTATAGTTATGCTTTCTCTCTCTAATTCAGAGATTATTTTTGTTCTGTTCTCCTACCTTTCTGTAGTTGTTCCCCTACTTGGGATGCTATTGATTTAAACATGTCTTTGTTAACTTCAGATATTATTTCTGCTCTGATTTCCTCTATACGTTTCTCCAGTCGTTTTTCCACTTCATGTGTTTCTTTTTTTACTTCAGATGTTATGTGTCATCTCAGTTGCTGTATAAGTTTCTGCAGTTGTCTGTCTGCCTCAGATGCTAGCAATTCAGAGGTTTCATCTGCATTATTCACATTTTCTTCCATGGTAGTGTCTTCTGTATTTGATTTGGGTGGGCTTGGCCCCTGAGATTGCATCCTACTCCTTGTTGTTATCATTTTGTATGGAAGTGATCTCTGCACTTTGGTGACTATGCTGTTAGCCTGTGTGGACTTTTGGTCTGGTACCCCGAAGTTGGTTCCCCTACAGAAGTTCCCGGCTTCATGTCGGACCTTGGGCTGCCGGCTGCTGTGAAGCCCCGTGGGTGTGGTCTGTAGGTGGAGGTGGAGCTCTGGAACTGAGGAGTCCTCGCAGGCTCGTGATCCTGATGGGTTGCCAGACGAGATGTATGGTGGGTTCGGTACTGGAGCCAGTGGGCGGGTAGGCCTGGCTGGCTGGGACCTGAACAGGAAGTGAGTCAATAATAGAGATTTTAAAAGAAGTTAGTAGGTTGCTTTGCAGGGCTCACAGAAAGATAACACTAAATAGATACTGGATGTAACAAATGTTCAGAAAGGTTATAGAAGCAGCTTTTTACAGATAAAAGACTAGTTGAGTTAAACATAAGAATGCAAAACATGAATGACCAATTCAGAAAAGAAGTAAGAGTTTATGAGGACTTTCCAAACAGAATTTTGTTGAAAATGTAGGCAGCAAAAGTGACCAGTGTGTGAGCAGAATATCAGAATCAAGAGACAGGGATATTTTCAAAGATCACCAATTACTCAAGATGTAACTTAAAAATAAGAATTTGAAAAATGACTACAACAGGTGCTAGGTAAAGTAAAAACAAATTCATTGAAGTAAGTGAAAAATTAGAAGGCAGCACAAATATTAAAAACTGTTTACAGAAGTGTAGAATACTTTCTGAATATACAGAAGGAATTAAACATGACAGTAAGTAAAACATATAGATTCCTAAATAGCCCCAATGAAAAAAGAATCTCTGCACATCACATTATTAGTCATAATTGCACAAGTCCAACACAGGAACAGGATCTTAAAGAATGTTAGAAAACAGTGACAAGATAAACCCAGTAGCATTATAGCTGACTTCTCAACACAAATTTTGAAGCCAGGAGAGGTAGAAAGCATCAAACCTTGAAAGATAACTTCCAGCGCAGGCTTAAATATGCTGCTAAATTATCTTTCAGAATTGGTGGAGAAATAAAGTATTTCCATGTTAAGAAATACCTCAAGAATTTTGTCATTGTTGGGGGCAGATAGCTCAGTTGTCTAAGCACCTGCCTGGCTAGTGCAAGAACCCAGGTTCAGTCCCAATACTACATGCTGTGCTGGCCACAGAAACCTGGCATCGTGGCACATGCCTATAATCCCAGCAATGGAGAGGCTGAGACAGGAGGATCACTGTGAACCCAAGCAGCATAGCAAGATCCTGCACCAAATAAATAAATAAATAAATAGCAAGCCACGCTAACCATATCATTTAAAAAATTATGATTGTTTCGCTAGCATGCCAAAAATTTCTCTGAAGATATCCTAAAAAGTCAGTGAAGCCATCCATTCTAACAACAACCCCCAAAAATCTAGGGTCCTCTGTATGCTCTGGGCCAGTACCCATCTGAGAGTGGGTCAACTTTTCCCATTGCCAGGGTTTACACACACACACACACACACACACACACACACAAACACACAGACACAATTAAAAATGTTCTCCGTTCTAAAATATAATGTGGTTCTCTCTCCTGCCCTCACTTCCTTCCTTACTCCTTCCTCCAATCTATGTCTTTGAGTGTGTGCTTTTAAATTCCAACCCAATAAAACTCTTTCACTTTTGAAAAAAAAAAAGAATGAATATGCAAGACAGGGTGAGCATTTGAGCAGAAATCAGGAAGAAAAGGAAGAAGGAAAAAAACCATCAACAAGAAAATGCTGCAGTGACAGGAATAACTGCATTCTCTAGCAATAGTTCTTCATATGAAAGGTTCTGTTCCTTAATCAAAAGATACAGATTGGTAGAGTAGATCAAAACCCAATGATGCACAAGAAGCACATTTAATCGAAAAGAAAATTCACAGATCAAAAATCAAAGGATGGAAGATAATATCTCATGCAGTGAGCACCTGGGAAATAAATACCAGTAGCTATCCTAATCACAGACAAAATGGATTTTAAGCCAAGGGAACAATTCAGCAGGAAATGGTAACACTTATAAATATATACGCACAAAACCCAGATCTTCCCAACTTTCCAAAACAAATACAACTGGACATAAAAAATCAGATAAACACCAATAGATCATGTAGACAAAAGTACCAAACTTTTGAATAAATGGACCTAATAGGTACCTATTTCATCTAGCAACAACAAAATACCCATTCTTCTCAGCATATGGGACTTTCTCCTAAACAGACTACATGATAGCCCATGAAGCGTGCCTAATTAAGTGTAAAAGAATGGAAATCATCTAGTGCATATTATCAGATAGTAGTGCTGTGAAACTAGAAATCAGTGGCAAAAGAAACCATAGAAATTGTGCAATATATGGAAACTAAATGAAACAGTTTTGAACAGTCAGTGGGCCACAGAGGAAATCAAGGAAGAAATTAGTTCTAGAATCAGTAATGCCAGTACAGTGTACTGAAAACTCTGGTAATAAAACAGTCCAAGGAGTGAAATTTATAACTGAGGATGCCTACATCAGAAAAACAGAGCAAGTCCAAGTAAGTAATCTCATAGTGAATTTCAAGGTCATAGACTAAACAGGAACAGTCCAAATCCAAAGCTAGTATAAGGAAGAAAATGATAATGATCAGCAGAAATTAATGAGATTGAGATTAAACAAATAATACAGTCAGTGAATTCAAGGGTTAGTTCCTTAAAAGAATAGACAACCCCATAGCCAGTACTTATCAAAATGGAGGTGAGGGTACACACAAATCAATACAATTAGAACAAAGAAGACATAATCAAAATATACACTTGCAAAATTCAGAGGATTATTGATAGTTGCTTGGAGAACCTGTATGCTAATAAAAAATGAAATTCAAATGAAATAACTAGATTCCTAGATATACATGGACTATGAAAATGGAACTAAGAAGATATAAAAACAAATGAATAATACAATAACAGTCAGGGGAATTAAAAATCTACTAAGATGAGTTGATGTACTGATGGAGTCAGTACTGAATTTTATAAGAACTTTAGAAAAAATCTGGGACCAGTGCTGTTCAAATGCCTTAATGAAATCAAAAGTGACAGAGTATTCCCAAAGTCATTCCTGGATGTTAGCATTACTCTGATTCCAGAATCAGAAAAGGAGTCAACTAGAAAAGAGAGCTATTTAATGAAAATGAATGCAGAAATTCTTAACAAGATAAGATCCTAGCAAACAAAATGCAATAAATCTCAAAAAGATCTCTCGGATGCCAATTGTTTAACATATAAAAACCATAAATATGTCAATTGCATAAATAGTATGGAAACTTCGTGCTCATTTTAATAATACAGAAAAAAATGACAAAATCCAACATTCATTGATTAAAAAAAAATACTGAAGACTATAGGTGTAGAGAAGGACCTTATGTCAATCTGATAAAAGACAGTTATACTACACTAATGGCAAGCATCATATTAAATGGGAAGAAACTAAAAAGTTTTTCCTTTAAAATGAGGGATAAGGATGCCTGCTGTCACTAATACTGTCAATAGAGATCTTGAAGTATTAGGTAGAGCATTCAAGCAAGAGAAGACAAAGATTTATTTTATTTTTTAATTTTTTTTTGTTCTGTATTTAGGACAGGGTCTACAAGGTCTCACAACATAGATCAGACTCGTAGTGATTCTCCTGTTTTCAGCCTCCCATAGTGCTGGGATTGCAGGCTCATGCCACCATACCCAGTCTCCATCACTGTCTCAGTGTGCCCCATGGGCGGGGATGGCACAGCATGCCAGGGATCTAAACCTGTCCATGGTGCTTTGCCTCTAAGCAGGCACTTTAGTCTGCTGAGCTATCAGACCAGCCTCAAAATTTTAGAAAAGAAATCAAATTGCTATTATTTTCAGACAACTGAATTCCTTTCATAGAAGGGTCAAAAAATTCCACCAAAAGACTTTTGGAATGAATAGTCATATTTGTTAGTATAACAGGATATAAAGTCAATATGTAAAATTAGTAGCATTCCTGAACATAGTAGTAAATTTACCAAGAAAGAAATGAGAACAATAATACTCATAATAGCATCAAGAAAAATGAAATACTTAGGTATTTAATCTAGCCAAGGAAATGACAAGCCTCTACAGTGAAAGCTACTCTTAAAAGATGAAGTGAAATAGTACATTGGAAAATGGAAAGATACCCCTATTCCAGGGTAGACAGAACCACATTTAAAAAAATTAGTCTGCATATTTTTTCATCTTGTTTTCAATTTTTTATAACTTTAATCTTATTACTTTTAATAAGAAGTGACAGTTTCAAAATATGTTAGTCACGATAATAGCCAAAATATGACAGTCACGATAATACAATGTATATTGTTGACTTCATAGTTCAGAGTACAAGATGCAGACATGATAATTTCTTTTTTTTCTTTTTTTTGGCTTTTTGAGACAGGGTCTCACTGCGCAGTTCAGGCTGGCCTTGAGCTCACTTTTGTAGCCCAGACTGCTCTCGAACTTGCACTGATCCTCCTGCCTCAGCCTCCCGAGTGCTGGGATTACAGGCGTGCGCCACCACGCCTGGCTAGACATGATAATTTCTTAAACACTATTTTTACAAATACTTCTTCTCATTCAACTAAGAGAAAGTTGTATGTATGCTCCCAATCTTCCATAATAGTAGTGGGTTATCAGCAGAACTAGCAATGTCAGAAACCATTGACTTGAGCCTTTTATAGCTCAGTGTACTTAATTGAGTCACAGTACAAATACCAGTAGCATTCCTCAGAATTAAGACAAACAATCTTAAAATTGATATGAACTCCAAGGAGCCATAGGCTAGCAGTACCTCTCCTCAGCAACAAAAAAGGTAGGAGATATAATCCTGGACTTCAGGAAATGACGCAAAGTTATAATAATAAGAATAGCATGATTTTTTTAAAAAAAGCATAGTATTGACACAAACACATGGATCTTTAGAACAAAGATTACAGAAACTATTCCTGCTTCATTCAGCTACCAAAATTTTGACAAGGGACCAGAAGTTTAAGCAACATCAGGATAGCTTCTTTAACAAATGGTATTGGAAAGACTGGCTTTCCATATGTAGAAGATGGAACTGGACTTATATCTGTCACTGTAGACTCAAAATCAAAATAGATTGAAGGTCTAAAAATTAAAGCAGAAACACTTTATATGCTGGAAGTTAAAATAGGTAAAACTCTTGGAGAAAGGCAAGGACTTTCTGAGCAGAACCCCAGTTCCACATGGAACAATACAAAGAATGAACAGATAAGATCATATGAAAAAGTTTCTGTAGAGCAAAAGACGTAATAGAGTGAAGAGACAACCTGTATATTGGTGGGAGGGGTTGTGCCAGCTATTGCTCTATGGAAGACTAATATCCAGATATTTAGGAACTCAAGAAAGTTAACCCCATCCCCAAATAAATGACCCAATCAAAAATGATGAACTGAAAGTAGCAGACACTTTAGGAGTAATACCAGTGGACAGTAAAATATGTGGAAAAAATGCTCAACATCTCTGGCTATTGGAGATATGCAAATTAACACAACACAGGTTTCTTATCCTAGAAGGAATGACTGTGATCAAAAAATAATATAACCATAAATGCTGGTGAGACTGTGATATGAAGGGAATCATTGTACATTTTTGGTGGGCATGTCAACTAGTATAGCCACTAATGAAAATCGGTATAGAGATTCCTCAACACACTGAAAGAAGAAATTTCATTTGATGTATCTATTCCCCTTAACTATCTTCTAAAAAGAGTTAAAAAATCACACCCTAGTTACAGCAGCACCGTTGACAAACAGTCCCTCTCTTAAGAGTTGCCAAAGTCCTACAGTTTCAGCATTATTGAAAATTCCAAGTCCTAAGTCTCTCCTCTAAGATCTAAGGCAAACTCTTAGCTTTGAGCCCTTGTACAAATGAAAAGTTACACACTTCCATCATTCAATAGCACAAGATAAACATTAGTATTCCAAAAGGTACAAGCAAGAATACAAAGCTTTAGAACCAAAGCAAGTCTAAAATTGAGCAGGGCAAACATTAAATCTTGTAGTTCCATGTGGAACATACAAAGTAATTGGTCATGAGTTGTGAGCTCCAAAAACTTTACATGGGGCCTGGCAGGATGGCTCAGTGGTCTAAAGCGCCTGCTTAGGAAACCTTAGGAGGCTGCAGGGACCACGGTTCGATCCCTGGCACCACATGCTGCGCCAGCCCTGCCCTCAGGGCAGGCTGAGCCTGCCATAAAAATAAACAAACAAACAAAAGTTCTGAAACAAGAAAAAAATAAAAAAACCAAAAAAAAAAAAAATAAAAGTTTACATGGCTGTACCCCTACGGCACTTCTCGGGCATGTAGCTCCCATGGCTTCTCTCTTAGGCCAGCTTCGGTCCCTTCTTGCAGCTTTCCTTTTTTGATCCATTTTCCTGGATTTTCTAAATTTCTGGATTCGAAATCTAGGTTGAGGCCTTCTTAATCTCAGAACTGTTCATTCTGCTTGTGCCTAAAATCAGCAGCACCACATGGATGATGCCAAAGTCCGCTGCCAGGTGGAGCAGCAGCCAGCCTTCTCTCTTGGCTGTAGGAGTTGTGTTCCTGGATTGCTGAGCACTCTGACCCTGATTCCCAGGAACAAATTTTCTGTAACACCACCATTCTGGAGCGTGGTGTGGCTGCCACCTCCATTCTAAAACATGATACTTTGTGGCTTTCTCTACAAAGCAAACTTTCACTTTTGCCCTTTTGAGTTGGCAAAGGGTAGAGATTTGCTACTGCTTGTGATGTCCTCAGGCTTCTTTTCTATGTTCTTGTTCCTTCTTGGAAGTGGAGATCTCCCTAGTTCTGCCTTTGCTGTTCACAGCTTTATTGGCACTTTCTTTTTGGCTAAACTCACATTTTGAATCATCCTGCTAGGCTCTGTGCTCTTGATACTCAGCATAAATCTGACTATAAACCCCCAACAATAGCCATGCCACCGTTTCAACATTCAACTGCCTTGAAATTTTTTCTGCCATATTAAGCAATCCACCACGCTTCATCTCAGTCTCAGACAAAGTCTCTGGACTTAGTCAAAATTCAGACATACTTTCTGCCAAGCCATAACTCACATCATCTGGAGTCTAATAACTAATGCAGTTCTTTTTCCCAGCAAAAGCTTTCCTAGCCTGGTCTTTACAGGCAGAATAATTTCTGTCAGCCTCTGGTTTTCTGAGTTCTGACCAGAATCCTTTTATACACAACAGCCAGAGTCGTTCTAGTGCAGCAGTTCTCAACCTATGGGTTGCGACCCCAGCAGGGGTCGAATGATCAAAACACAAGGGCCACCTAAAGCCATTGGAAAATACATATTTAAACCCATGCCATGCCACAGTGAAATGTTATTTATTGGAATTAGTAATTTGAAGAAGCCACCAAAATTATTTTTTGGTTTGGGGTCACCACAACATGAGGAACCGTATTGTGGGGTCACGGCATTAGAAAGGTTGAGAACCACTATTCTAGTGCTTCTCTTGTAGGTGCCATCTCTAAACTCTTTCTGTCTCTTGCCATAAACTATTCCCAAAGGCTTGCAGTCCACATGGTCAGCTTTAGTCACAGCAACAGCCCCACTTCTCCAGTACCAAATTTGTTCTCAGTTGCTTTTTTCTCATTGCTGGGACAAAATACTGAACATCCAAAATGAAGGAAGGAAAGGTTTAACTCATGTTGTGTGAGCTTTCAGACCATATTTGGCTGCCTCTAAGGCAGAATGCCATATGGAAGGGGGCAGCAGTTCATGGTGACATAAGACAGCAAAGAGCAAAGGTAAAAAGGGAGGAACAGGAGTAGTGGCAGATGCAAGCCTTTCTCCTTTTTTTTTTTTTTGCAGTCCCAGGGATTGAACTTGGGACCTTGAGTTTGCCAAGCAAGCGCTTCTTCTACTGAGCGATCTCCCCAGCCCCAATGTTTCTGCTTTCCTTCTATTCCTTTCAAACAAGCTTCCACACATAACCCCAGGCTTGGATCATGAATTAATCACTAACTCTAGTAGTTGCCCCAGTAACTGCGTGAAGCTTTGGGGAACACCTAAATACAAATCATAATGTAGATATTTTATTTAATCAGTATGTCACTGATGACTTATTGAGTCAAAGCCAAAACTCAACTGTTACTTATTTCTTTATTTTTTAATATATTTTTTGCAGGGTCTCACTAAGCAGCTCAGACTCATAGTGATCCTTCTGTTTTTAGCCTCCCCAGTACTGGGATTACAGGCACACCCCCATGCCCAATCTTAGTGGCCAGCTCAGTGCACCTGGAGACAAAGCTGATACAGCATGTGATGCCAGGGTCGAACTCTAGTCCCTAGCCCTCAACTGTTACATTGTCTGAAGGCATAGTTATTAAAAGTAAATAGATAGGGAAAGATATATACCATGCTGACCCTAATCAAAAACTGTGAATAGATATATTAATTTCAGAAGAGCTAGGAATAAAGAGGGCTATTGTTTCAGGGAAAGGGGTCACATCTCTAAGAAGACCTAGCAGTTTTAGATGTGTAGTAGTTAATTGTGAAGCATCAAAATTTGTGAGATAAAACCTGATAATATTGTGATCAAAATGTAAGGTGAAATAAATGACTATCTTACTGAAATAGAGATGTTGGTACACCTCTATCAGAAGTGGCTAGAACTATCTAGCATGTAGAAATTCAGTGAAGACATACTTTAAGCCTGGCGTGGTGGCACACGCCTGTAATCCCAGCACTCGGGAGGCTGAGGCAGGAGGATCAGTGCGAGTTCGAGACCAGCCTGGGCTACAAAAGTGAGCTCAAGGCTAGCCTGAACTGCATAGCGAGACCCTGCCTCAAAAAAAAAAAAAAAAAAAAAAAAAAAAAAAAAAAAGACATACTTTAGCTCAACACCATTCACTCACTTAATTTTAATAGTTAACAACTGCTCTCATTCAATGATAGTAGAATATGCATTCCTCTCCAATAATAGTAGAATTTAGATATTCTCCAAGAACGACCACACTGTGGACTATAACATGCAGTTTAACAACTTTAAAAGAATAGAAATCAATGTCACTTTTTAAACTCTTTTTAAAGTTAAATTTATTTATCTTTACATTTTATTGGTACATTTTAATTATACATAGTAATAGCATTCATCATAGGGAGTTTGTGCCTGAACATGGTATATTTTACTTCTTCATTTTTCCCCATTGCCCTCCCTTCCTTTTAGCCCTCTTCCCCTCTTTATTTAAAAGCTTTATTTCCATTTTTCCTTTTATTGGTCCTTCTCCCATTCTCCTCACTTGAACATTTTCTTCCCATTTCCTATTGTTATGACAGTGTCTCTTCTTACACTACAGTGGAATGGAAGATTACATGTGTCAATTCTGAGTAACATGTAGCTCAAAAGAGAAATCTGAGAGGTTTCTTAAAATGATTTGACATAATTGAAGATGAAAATATAGCTTACTTAAGGTAGAGTAAAACTGTGTTTAGAGGAAAGTTTATGTATTACAAAAGAGAGTGGGCTGGGGAGATAGCTCAGTAGAGTAAGTGCCTGCCTGGTAAGTGCGGGGTCTTGAGTTCAGTCTCTGATAAGTGTTGTAGTTGTCTACTCAAGAATATAGAAAAAGAGCAGATTAAATTCAGGGTAAGCAGAGAAAAATAAAAATTAGAGAAGAAATCAAAGAGAAATAAATCAATGGAGAAAAAATTATAAGAAATCAATAGAGAAGTATGAATAAAACTGATAAACTTTCAGTTAGATAAAAAAAGACATATTGCTAATATCAGACACAAAAGAGGGAAAATCATTAGGTTTCATATCATTAAAAAGTTAAAAATCTGAGCAATTACATTGAGAACAGCAATGTGCATTATAAACAATCATGGTTGAATACCTTTCATCTTGTTCTTTTAAAGGTGTACTGTCTCTAATGCCTTTATTATTATACTCTTAAAAAGTAAAAAGAACAAAGAAAAATTAAGGTTTATTGAAAGGAAGAAGTTAATGTTTTATTGTTTGACCAATCTTGCATACCTATAATCATCTGAGTAACAAATTTGATAACAAATTAACAGTTGTTAGTTTTCTATTGTTTTGAAATTCTGTACCATTTGTATTTATTGTTTTATGTTGCTCTGCCCATAAATTTGATAACTTAAATCAGTGATAACCTTTTTGTGTGTGTTTTCAAGCTTTCAGTGATGTAAACAGCCTGCTGTGGCACACATACTATAGGTGAAATGGATCATTTTTGACCTAATAGGCTAAATCTCATATAAGAAAGAATGATTTGAACCAGCAAGTAACTGTTAAAGAAATCAAAACAACTGATAACCTTCCAAAATAGAAAGTATTGACCTGCTGGTGAATTCTGTCAACCATAGAGAAAAATGCTATTTTTTATTTACCTTTCAAGATAGAAGCAAAGGGAGTACTTAGTAACACTTTCATGAGACAGTACCACCTAAGACAAAATCAAAACAATAAAATTGTAGGCAAAGAAAACTACAGGCCAGTATCTGTCATGAACATAGGCATAAAAATCCACAATAAATGAGTATTAGGTCAGATTTTAAAATGCATAAAAATAATTACGTGGTGCAATCATTTAGCCTCCAAAGCTTCTAAGACTGACTCAGCCTTCAAAGATTAATGTAATTCATCGTAACAACAAGGTGAAGAGGAAAAATCATATGATACCAGTGGATGGAGGAATTTTTTTTTTTTTTTACTAAATCCAGCATCCATTAATGATAAAACCTTAGTAAACTGGGAATATGGGAGAGTTTTTTCAGCTGATAAAGAATACCTACACAAAATCTACATTTCTGCAACACAGGGACAAAATTGTTTTTAAATCAGATTGTGATGATGTTTATGCAGTTCCATTAATATACTAGTAATTATGGAATTAGAAGTTTTAAGTGAGCAAGTCATATAATATGTGATTATCCTTAAGAGTTATTCCTTAAAGCAAAACAAAACAAAAAACAGGTAAGGAGACATGACAACCTAATGTGATACCTGGTTGTGGACTGGACTGTGTCCTAGAATGATTGAGTGAGTGAATAAATTAGTGAAGGTAATAAGCTCAGTGAATATATTACATGTCAGTGTTTGAATGTGACTGGGAGAACGAAAAGAAATATTGCATGTAAGTAAAACAACAGTAATAAAATACCCTACAACTAGTATTCTATTTATCTTGTATTTCACTTCTTTGTTTTTTTATTTTTTAAAGAGAATAAAAATAGAAATGATACAGAACTTCATTAAAATAGTTCAACAGTGGTTACATCTTGTTATCTTTAAATTAGTTGTTCAGATTACCAGACCTAAGCATGCAAAATTGGTCAAAGGAAGTTATAAAATATTAAAAGGAGAAAAAATTAAGCAATAACTGCTTTCAATAGACTAGCAGAAGTCAGCAGTAAGCATTGAAAATAGTATAGTAACACAGAAAACTGAAACAAAAAGATATTGATTGAGAAGAAAGAAAATTTGCCTGGAGATGACATAATTATCTTTGTAGAACATTTAAAAGAATTGACCAAAAAATTCCTCTGAATCAATTAACAGTTACACCAAAGTAGCAGTGTATAATGTTGAAATATAAAAGACACGTTTCATTGTATAATCAAGTAGAACTGGAAATTTAGAAACTCACCACCATTTATATTAACAGACCTAAATATGAATACTTACATGTAACCTTAATAAAATATGTATAATATCCATATGATGAAAACTATAGAACAATAGAAGAACTAAAGGGTTACATGCTCATGAATAGGAAGACTCAATATGATCAAAATGTCAGTGCTTATCATTTTGATCTACATATTACATACCATCCCAGTCAAAATCCCATGGATTTATTTTGTAGATATCAACAAACTGACTTTCAAGTTTATGTGGAAAAACAAAGGTTCAAGACCTGCTAACTCAAAATTGAAGGAAAAGAACAAAGAAGTCAGAGAAATCAGATATTGATTGGCTTCAGGGTTAGTATAAAATTACAGTAGTCAGGGCCCAGCGGGATGGCTCAGTGATGTAAAGCGCCTGCTTGGGAAAGCCTGGGTGGCTTCAGGGACCGCGATTCGATCCCCGGCACCACATGCTGCGCCAGCCCTGCCCTCGGGGTGCGCTGAGCCGGCCATAAAAATGAGTGAATAAACAAACAAAGGTTCTGAAACAAGGAAAAAAAAATAATAATAATAATAATAATAATAAATTAAAAAAAAATAAAATTACAGTAGTCAAGATTCCAGAATTGGTGGAAACCTAAAATAGATGGATCAGTGGAAGAGACTAGAGAACATAGAAATTATTTTAAATAAATATAGTTAAGTGATACTTGACAAAGAAACAAAAAGGCAGTGACAATAGAGGGAAGATAGTTTTCTCAATACATGGTGTTATACCACCTGGATATCCATATCCAGGTGGTATACCTATTTTAAAAATGAGCTTAAATTATTGATCTAGGAGCCTGGCAGGATGGCTCAGTGGTTTAAAGCATCTGCTTAGGAAAGCTTAGGCAGCTGCAGGGACCGCGGTTCGATCCCTGGCACCACATGCTGTGCCAGCCCTGCCCTCAGGGCAGGCTGAGCAGGCCATAAAAATAAATAAACAAAATAAATTATTGATCTAAGTGTAAAATAAAGAGAAGTATAAAATTCCTAGAACAATCTAGATAGCCTTTGGTTTAGCAATGAGCTTTCCAAACACTCAAAGTGGGCAGCATGCTAAAGACTTTAAAACTGGATTTTATTAAATATATAAAGAACTCTTCCAACTCAGCAGTAAGGAAACCAAAAATCCAGTTTGAAAATGAGACAAGTACCCTAACAGGCACATACATCACAAAAGAAGATACACAGATGGCAAATAATGAGACATTATTTTGAAATCTTGGAATCTTCCCTTTGTAGTTGCAAATGTTAAATCAAGTCAGTTTGAATATCATACACATTGTGTATTTCCAGTAAAGACAAAATTACGGAGGCAGTATTAGGTGAGTTGTTTCAGGGGTTTAAGAGAGGGCACACAGAAAGTTTTTGGGGGCAATAAAACTAATGTGTATGTTGTCCTACACTATATTAATCATTTGATTTGTCTAAACCCATAAAATATACAATACCCAGAGAAACTTAATGTAAGCTATCAATTTTGGGTGTAGGTCACCAATTGTAACAAATGTACACTCTAAGGTATCGTATATAGTAAAAGTGCATGTGTGGACAGGGCATCTGGAAAAAAAAAAAAAAAAACTACTTTGTCCAGTTTTGCTGTCAATCTGAAATGGCTCCATTACTCAGCAGTTTTCTTACTGATGAGTTGGAAGGGTTCTCTATACATTTCATGAAGTCCAGTTTTAAAGTCTTTAGCATGCTGCCTGCTTTGATAGGTCAGTAGACTAAGCATCTGTGTAGGCAAGCACAGGGACCAGGGTTCAAGAAACACTGATGTAAAGTGTTTTGTTTTTTGCTCGTTAATACTTAAAATAGTATATTTATACAATAGCAATTAAAGTGCTCTTAGTATTGTGACAGGTATTGAAATATATAAGAATTTTAATTGTCAATAAAAATACAAAAATACATGATGAGTTTGTGTCATTAAAATCATACGGATGAATAAGATAATAAAAACATGTGTCTCGTAAGAATGCTATGAACATTGAATCAGTACATGTAAAGTTCTTGGAGTAGGACTTATGTATCGGAAAGTCCTTCGTAACTGTTCAAAATTGAGAATACTAAAAGTCACCTTTCCTCTGTTACTCTGTGTGATGAGCCCCTGAAGGTCAGTTGAGCCCTTTCATTTATCCATAGGGAGGCTGGTTACTGGCCCAAGGCAGCCCAGGTGCCTCTGCAGAAACTTTGTGAAGTTCTCTACAGTCTCTTTCAGCTCCCTTTCCAGTACACAAGAACAGTTATGGTAGGCATGTGATGAGATTTTAAAATGGACTCTGCCTTTTAGCCTTACCTGAGCATATATTTCTTTCTTAGCCCATATTATTTGCTTTTTCATTCTGATCAGCTATGACAGACTGCTTTATTTTTATATAAAAGTCAAATTTTTTCTTTCTGGTTCTTTGAGCATACACAAAACTTGCTTTTTCTTTTCTCCAACCTCCCTGCTTTATTTGTCCAGATTGTATTCATGATGCATTAAGCATCCCTCCTTTAGTAAAACTTTCCTGACAGACTCCCATAAGACTGTATTTTTATCATGGCTTCTCTTTGTATTTTTAGTGTCATTCAGGTTTTTCATCTCCACTGGAATTGCTGTATAGACTGAGTTCCCCTAGGGAAGTGATAGGGAACATTTTCAAGGTTTTAGTGGTACAGCCTGCTGCAGTAGATTTGTTGTAGGTTCACTATCACTCTTCTAAGGATTGATAGGATCTGATATGTTCATTGCCAGTTCTTGACCTATAGGAAGCCCCCAATAAGTGTTGTACACATGAATGAATGAATATATACTGAATGCTGGATGCAGATGCCTATAATTGCAGCTACTTAGAAGGGTGATGCAGGAGGACCAGAAATTGGAGGGCAGCCTGGGCAGCACATTAAGACCTTGTTCCAAAACAAAAATTTAAAAGGCTGGTAATGTTACCCAGTGGTAGAGGACCTGGGTGGTAAAAGGAGGCCTGGAGTGCCATACACTACTACAAAACAAAACAAAATTTTAAAAAGCTGCAATATTACTTAGAGTTTGCTTAGTGTTATTTTAGCAATTGCCTTTATTTACAGAGTTTTTTTTTTTCCAGAGAAGCTGCTGAAACTCAGAAGCTGATTGGGTCACATTCTAAGATGCCTTCAGAATATTCTCCATACCTCCTAAATCAGTCTTTAGAGCTTGGTGGATTTCACTAGATGTATCCAGTCTTCATTTTGAACTCAGGTACGCTAGCTTTTATTTTATAATTTGGATTTTTAGGGCCAATGAGATAGCTCAGTCGACTAAGCATCTGCGTAGGCAAGCACAGGGACCAGGGTTCAATCCCTGGTACCACATGCCATGCCAGCCCCAACTCCGGGTGCCATGAGCTGGATACTGAGTCTAGACATGATGTGTAAGCCTGTAATCCCAGTGCTGGGGAGTCTGAAACAGGATCACACTACAAGTCCAAGCTTTGTAGTGAGAACCCAAGTACATAAGTTAAATATATACATACACACACACACATATATATATATATATATATATATATATATATATATATATATATAATTTGGATTCTTATGAAGAGAAAAAGTTGCTTCAAAAATAATGTAAATTTACATGGATTTTCACTTTACTAATTTCTGTTATTTCTTGAAATTACTGCTCAAAAGTAAGAGTTACAACTTCTTATCTCTGGCACAGCCAAAAAAAGAAAGTTTCCAACAACTTCTTGCCTTTTTGGAGATATAAGAAGGTGATTTGCAAATGACTGAAAACTAGAATAAGTATTATTTATTTCCTGCTTTGTTTAGGTTCAGAGATAACTGTGTGAGCTGCTGAGGTAAAGAGATAGTCACCTCTGTAGTACCAGTGTAGCTGTGAATTTCCATGAGGGATCTAAATACTACTAAATTCAATTTCCTGTATAATTTTAAGTGTGACTTATGAAGTAGACACAGTATTAGTAGTATTTTTATTTTATTTATTATTTATTTATTTATTTATTTATTTATTTATTTATTTATTTTTTGTCTTTTCGAGACAGGGTCTTGTTATGCAGTTCAGGCTGGCCTTGAGCTCACTTTTGTAGCCCAGGCTGGTCTCGAACTCACACCGATCCTCCTGCCTCAGCCTCCCGAGTGCTGGGATTACAGGCGTGCGCCACCACGCCTGGTCCTAATTAGTAGTATTTTTAAATGGCTGAAAAAAATTCCTCAAAGAATACTAATTTTAATATAAAAGGCAAAATTGAAATTTCATTGTTCACAAAGCTTTATTAGAACATAGGCACTTAAAAGATAGTTTGGCTGCTTTCAAGGTATAGTGACAGCTGATTGAGTCCTAAGGGCTCAGAAAACAAAACAAGAATAACAACAAAATTTACTGTATGGACCCTTTCCTAATAAGTTGACCCTTCTTATTCTGTATGGTTGGAGAAATATAATTTCACTGCAAACATGTAAGAGATGAGTTGAGGAAACAAAGGGAGGTGAGAATTGGGTTTAATTGTCAGTGATATATTTTGCTGTTTTCTACCCTGGAAAGTATAACCTTTAAGCTGAGTATTTTTGTAAATCAATAGAATTAGATTTCCCTGTGATTTTTCTTTTAAATATGTGAGAATAACAAAGAAAATTAATATTTCCAGTTTTTACCAAGTTTCAATGTTATCTTCATATCCTAGAACATTTAAAAAGACTGAATAAACCTTTTTTACAGTTTATGGGGTTTTTACTGAATCATAAGATTTACCTTTTATTTTTAATTGGGAAATAATGTATTATTTGGGAACTATATGACTGATTCACTGTTACCAAGACTAGTCCTTTAAGGAAGAAGGTAAGCCGCCCCTTTGGAGTCCATGGGTAGGCCTAGTGGATATTGTTATGAAAGACCTTGCAGACGCAAGCAGCTTTAATATTGTATTAGCAAATGGAAGACCATGATTTTAGTGTCTGCTTTCATTGCTCTAGAAGACTTACTAGTATTACTTGGGTCACATTCATTACTCTGAGTACAGTTGATTCATTTGCATAAAATAAGAGAAAATGATTACTTTCCTAACTAAAAGCAAGAATTTTAGATTTACTAAATTACAAATTTTCTAAAGTAGACATTGTAGATGTTTTCTTTACTGCTGGATCCCTCATTTAGCATCAGCCTCTTGAATAGAAGAACAAGGTCTATTTTAGTTCTATTCTCTGTCATATCTAATGCATAATTGCAGTAATTTCAGTTTATTTAAGGATTGGTTTTGGAGGAAAATTTTTATGAAAACAGTAATTTTCTGTAGACCTATTCTTAGTTGGGTATGTGAATGCACACTTTTAATCCCAGCATTCTGGGAGCTGAGGTAAGAGTATCACAAGTTTGAGGCCAGCCTAGAAAACACAGTAAATATATGGCTGAGATGGACTCTGTCTTAAAAAATAAAACCAAACAAAAACTCATTGACCAGATGTGTTTATATAAGTTAATTATATATTGTTACTATTTTCTAATGTTAAGAGGTGCAGTAAACTGCCAAGAGTTACTAGCCTTAAAGAAAGTTAGAGGCAAATACTGCCTAAATTGTTGTACAGATTTAATGCAATTCCTATCCAAATACCACCGACATACCTCACAGAGCTGGAAAAGTCATTCCAAAAATTTATTTGGAACCAAAAAAGACCCAGAATTGCAAAGACAATTCTCGGCAATAAAGATACGGCAGGAGGCATTACAATTCCTGACCTAAAGTTATACTACAAAGTTACAGTAATAAAATTAGCATGGTATTGGCAAAAGAATAGACCTGAAGATCAATGGAATAGACTAGAGGATGCAGAAGCAAATACAAACACACTCAGCCACCTTATTTTTGACAAAGGGGCCAAACATGTGTTCTGGAAGAAAGACAGCCTCTTTAACAAATGGTGCTGGAAAAATTGGCTCTCTACATGCCGAAAACTAAATCTTGACCCTAGT
>PVJA010038914.1:0-19461 GCA_004027025.1 Myocastor coypus | reverse complement strand
TTTATTTGAGACAGGGTCTTACTAAGCTACCCAGGTGGGACTTGAACTTGTGATCCTACTACCTCAGCCTCCTAGTGTTGGTGTTACATGTGTGCATCTCCATGCCTGGCCCATCTTGTTTCTTTATCACGGCTTGGTTCAACCCTACCACCACTGAGTGGGGCTCCCCGGAGTGCAGACACCCTGTGGGGTCGTTTTGGGCTAAGCTTCACAGGGCCCACTGGTGGCAGTTAGAATTCTTGGGTCATTGGTTCTGAGCTCTAGTTTTTAAACTGTGTGATGTCTAAACTTCGCTTGCTTCACAGACTCAGGCCCTGGCCCCTCCTGCTCGCAATAGTGGACAGCAGTCTTTACCTGAGCTCTAGGTTTGGGAAGCAGACTGTATCAGTAGAGGAGGACATCTGGAACAAAGGAGAGGGCAGAGGGAACCAGGAAGAGCTCCAAAGAGTGGGGCTGGTGTGCCCAGCACAGATTAAAGAGAGGACGTATGGTCTTGTTTCCTGTGATCATGGTCCTAAGAGCCAGCCAAGGGCCCATGCAGACCTGGCTGTGCTCTGCTGCCTCTGAAGCCAGGGCCAGCTGGCTGCTGCTGGCAGAGGAGGCCGCAGAGACTCAGCGTCTCAATGACTTCAGTGCTGTGATTAGAAAGGAAAATGCCAAGGGCCGAGCGGGACAGAGCATCCAAAACCTACACCACAGCCGGTTTCTTTCAGAGCTGTATCCTAGGAACTTATTCCTCACTGGAGACCTGGCAAGGGAGCTGGAATGCCTTAAGAGACAAGAGACTCTGACCTCTGACCTCCCCCTGGCCCCCACCTGGTGTCAGGACACACAGGTGATAGCACAGTTGGAATGCACGGCTGCCTACAGCTGGCCCTCACACACTCAAGCCCCACAGCTTAAGGAAGACCCACAGATCCAAATGTGGTCCTGAGCATCTGGGTGAGGTGGTGTATCCCTGCAGCAAGCAGGCCTGCTGGTCAGGAAGAGAGCACACACACACACACACACACACACACACACTGAAGCTGTAAGTGGGCTGGGGTGACAGGAACCACTGTGTCCTCTTGTGCCTAGTCCTGGGGCACAGACTAAACCAGGTACACATCCTCGAAAAAATACACATTGTCCCCCCTCCCCAGTCGCTGTCACTTTGAGCAGCTGGCTTCCTGTGGAGTTCAGGGTCTTTTGCTGTGACATTTCAGGGCCATTTAAACCGGAGGCCTTGCCGGGCGTGGTGGCGCACGCCTGTAATCCCAGCACTCAGGAGGCTGAGGCAGGAGGATTGGTGTGAGTTCGAGACCAGCCTGGGCTACAAAAGTGAGCTCAGGACCAGCCTCAACTGCATAGCGAGACCCTGTCTCAAAAAAGACAAAATAATAATAATAATAATAATAATAATAATAATAATAATAAACCGGAGGCCTTACTTTTAGGCCAGATTTCCACCTGCACGAGATGCCAGGGGCTACAGGGAGGTCCCGCGTGAACTGCAGTCCCCTCAGTCTGGCTGTGGGGGATGGACTGAGGTAGGGCACAGCAGAACACGGGTGTTCTCCGTTTATCTGCGCTTCTGATGCTGCTGAGAGCAGAGAATGCTCTCTGGGGGCTGATTATGAGGTGGGCAGCGGGGAGAGGGTCCCCGTCCCTGTTTTGTCCTCTCTCCATTTTAATTGCCACCCTCTCTCAGCAGCAGAGTTTGCCAATTAAAGGCCAATCTCTCTTGATTTCTTTGCTTTCAAAGGACATTTCGATTCACCCAGGCGGACAATTAAATCCCCCTCGCGCCGCTCCCTTCCCGGGCTCGGAAGCGAGATGAGTCTCTATCTCCTCGGGCTCCAGCGGAGTAAGAGCTGATCTCAGGTCTCACCTGCAGTTATCAGAATTCCAGGCTCATTTAGGAAGCTCAACTCGGGACCCTAGGCGATCCCTTCATTGATTGTGGAAAGCATGGTTTAGATTTTCCCCACGCTCAGTAAACAACTAAAAGCAACTGCGCGATTTTGCCTCGGCTTTCAGCTGGCTCCCTCACCTTCGCTCTCCTTCCTCCCCCAGTCTCTCCTACTCTCTCTCTCTTTTTCCCTCCCTCCCTCCGTCCCTCCCTTTCTCTTTCCTTGCCACAGGTCTCTGGGCCCCCATTAATCACGTAGGGACAGTCAGATCACAATCCCTTTATATTTATAGCTTATCCTCCTTGCAGCAGAGAATTTGGGGGGGGGGGGCTTAATGTCCTCCCCTGGGCATTGACTTCCCTTGGGGATGTACATACCCTCGAAACTATCTATGAGAACACAGAGCTCTTTCTCAAGCCCCTACTGGCCACCTCTGGAGTCCCCACCTGGCTAAAACACCGGCTGGAGACTTCCCAGCCTTTCCGGCCGGCCTCCCTTCCCCCACCCAGGCTCGGCCTTTGCTAAGCCGAGCGCAGCTCAGATCCAGCCGATCGAAGGTGGGGGTGGGGACGTCCCAATCGCCACACAGGAGCGGAGCTTCTGCACCCCTCCAACCCAGCTCATCCACAGAGATCTCTCCGGGTAAAAGTAATTAAAGCGGCAAACTGACTCCAGGCACCAAACTTTTAAGGTCTTTAACAAGAGCTTCACTCCTCAATTGCTAATAAAAAGGAAAGACGTTTCCTATTGTCCACGAGTCCCAATTTTCTGAATAGACCATTTGTTCTAATTAGACCCCTTCATTAGCTCGAACTCTAGGAACAGGCTTGCTAGAAGCCCTTGTGATGATGGTGGCGCACAGCTGTCTATTTTATAAAAATAGAATCACCAGCCACCCCAAACAGTCTAAAACTCCAGTACCAATCCTAAACGGTGACAGTTTAAATCCAATAGCTAGCTGTTTGGAAGAAGACAAAAGTTAAGAAGATAGTCTCCCAGGACGGTTTTGAGCAGGCAGTCTGCAAAGGGTGCTTTTGTAAAAATTAAGGCACTTTCTCTTTCAAAGTTGGTTCTATTTCAAATGGAATTCTTTTCTTGTTTGCCTAAACTCCTTTCACATGATAAAAGACATTTTTTCAAATTCGATCACCTCAACTTCAAATACAGTTCTCCATAGCAGCTAGCTTTCAGCAAAAAGCTTTTCAAGAAATCTCATAAATCTAATTTTGGATCTATTAATCCCCAAATGTCAAAACCTTAATTGTTTTAACTTTTAAAATATCACTACTGTTATCCACAAACTCCAATGTACAAAATCCTAGCTATAAAACAAACCCTGTGATTTGTAAACTCTTGATATTTATGATAAAAGTATTTTCCCCAGTAACAGTGGTGGACAAGAGGCAAGTATTTATACTTTAAAGAATGGAGCATTGCTCTGGAATCAGATAGCTATTGTTTAATATAATGTGTGCCTGGACAGACCAAGAAAGTTCTTGTCATCTCTGTCCTTTCTTTTCCTGGTGTAATTTTGTCAACTGAGTATAAAATACACTTGGAGTCTTATTTGTGCATCACAATAATTTTGATGAAGCCATCTATTTTTTTTTTCCCCCACAATGACTCGGCTAAGATGCATTTGAAGAATTAAAGGATAGAGGGTTTCTGGGCACGAATTCTGGGCATAGCCGATCACAGAAGGTCACAGTGCCAGTCCTGCTTGCCTTGTCATAAGCAGTGTCTCTGCTCTGCTATTTTACTGGAAATCAGTTTCGACATGACTAAAACTAATTACACAATTTCATTTTATATTTTCTTATGTTTGACACGCTAGCCCCACGATGCCCATTTAATGTGTCCTTGCACAATTTATTTTTATTTATCTGTGTTTAACCTTGTGGCTATAGAATTTACATTAACAACATTTCTGGGAGAGAAATGAATTTCTCACTTCTGAGTTGTTTAAAATTATAAATTCAGTAAGATCATATTTCTGGGTAAAAATACAGTCGAGTCGTAGGACAGATTCGTTTGCCTTATTGCTTTCACGTTTGTAGTGCTCGTTCAAGACTCTTTGCACTTTGCCTAATCTATTGTGGATAATTTTTTCATAGTTCGCCACCTCTAGAGCCCAGGCAAAGTGGTGCTAAGTTTCGAAAAATAAATCAGGAGAAACTTGCAGATATTTTTTCAGACTCAAATGTGTAACCTCCCATGACACTGGGAGACAAGCGGTATTCTGTTTGGTACAAGGGCCGAAAAACACGACCCAGCGGTGTTTACCTGTGTACTCGGCCATGAAATTGAATATTATCAAAGTTGAAAAATGCAAATCAAATTAAAACCTGAAAAAATTGCCTTTGGAATTATAGCGGCCTGGAGACCCCCAGTGTTTGCTTAAATGGCAGCATCACAAAATGAAAAGCATCTAAACCGTTCCCAGCTTCTCCTGCCCCTAACCCCCAGGCACGAAGCTTGCTCTTTAATTCTCCTAGAACACAGGTTGAAACGTGGGTGCAGGTCCCTCGCCATCAGCGAAGATCACCCTGCAATATACGTCGCTTAAGCACTCAAGACCATCCTTTCTCCGGGTATCTCCCAACTCTGCCTGCTTCAGAAGCAGCAAGGCACCCCCTTTAATTTTCAGGCTACACCCCTGGCTCCGCTCTCCGCGAGCTCCCAGCGCCGGTGGAGAGGCCCACGCGCATCCCCAAGTCGCACATTCAGGGCTCACGGGGTGCCAGGCGGGAGTGCGGAGCTCGCGAGGCTGGGGACTTGGGGGACCTGCGGCTCCTCCCGCTCCTCTCTGGGCGTCCGCTTTTGGGCAGAGCACTTTCTTAGGCAGCTAAACATTACTGACCAAGAAAATAAAATCTGAAAAGCACGAAGCAAAGGGACAACGATCTGATCGCTCTAGCTCCTTTCCAAGTCCCAGAGCGCGGGAGACCGACCCCACCCTGTCGCTGCAGCCTAGGAACAGCGCTCGCGTTTCTCTCGTAAGGCCAAGGTTGGACGGGGGGCAACCAGGGTGGGGCGGGGACAACGGACAGCGGCCACGCCCATAGCCTGGAACAGGGTGGGGAGAGCGTCGGGACCCTACGGACCCGGGGTCCTGGGTGAGTAGGCTCAGGATGGTCATCGCGCCGGGCGCCCCGACCCTAACTGTTCCCCGCGCAGAGAGGAAGCGCGGTGGCCTCCTCTCCCCTGCGTCCTACGAGACGCGACGGCCCGGCGAGGCCCAATTACTTAGACCCAAACTCGGACCTGCTTTCTGCCAGGCCCCCGGGTGCCGACCCGCTCGGGAGTTGCGCTTGATGGGATCCTCTAAGTCGTGAGATCCGGGACGTAGGCGGTGCACTTCCCGAGGAGAGCTGTGCTGAGCGTATGTTTATTTTCAAAATCAAGCAAGGGCAACAGCAGCCTACTACAATGAAAGATTTTTATTTCCTCGCACGTCGTTCAGGACTCGTTCCCCTTCAACCACAATTTTCCCAAGCCTGTTAGCGGTGACAATGAGCGAGTGCCACCGGTAATTTAATTTTCCTGTCACACTAAATAGAGCTACATTGTAACCTTAGATCTACTCCTACTGATAGGATCGCCTTGTTTTACCATTTGCACCATAAAGACCCCCAAAAGGGACACTGTATTGTGACCTCTACTCTTGAATTATTCAAGAACTTAATGACATTTTCCATTTTAAAAAGGGAACTAATTGCCATTGACGCGAAGCATGTGACCTTCTGGGGTTGCCCAGTATGGGAATGCAGCCATCCTCTTGCAGAGACCGAGCTGGGGAAGGCAGGTAAAAGCTGGAAAACCTGTCGGCACCAGGAGCGAATGCACACTGAACCCACGCTTCTTCAACTCCATCCCACACCTTGATGGGGAGCACATAGGCCCTTTTCCTGACCCCCAGTCTGGGTGTAAGCTCTCACCAGCTTACCTATGTGTTTTTTAATAGGAAGTGGCTTTTGAGGTAGGACAGGGAGGGACTCAGAATTTTGAAGTGGAACATCCTTTCGAAAATGTGAGACTACTTCATGTGACATTAACCAAAATATCCAGTGGCCGGGTCTTTCCTTTTGTTGGCGTTTCTTTCTTTAATTACTTATTTATTCCAAGGGAAAGGAAACTTACAATTGCAAACAAACTACAACTTAGTAAGTGTGGTTGGAAATTTTCACTCTTGAAATGACTTGAAAATGGATGCTTATCTTATTTCAAAGTGAGCGGCCCCTCCGTGTATTTCCTATTGTCTTTTTGTTCTTTCTCTTGTCCTTAGGAAAGCAGAGGGGGAGAATGGGCTTCCACCCATGTCCTTGGATTTATAAACTCGCACATCTGACTCCAGATCTCGGAGAGGGACCCTGGTGCAGCTGCTCCCGTCCACAGCTGCTGGGCGTAAGCTGAGTGGAGAAGCTGGGCAGCGGCGGAACATCGCCGTGCAGTGCGGGCTGAGGATGCTTCTCTGAGCTTTTGAGGGATGCCTGAGGGAGACCTGGTAGCTTCTGGGAGGTGGAGTGGCTCCTCTTACAGTGAAGCTCCAGTCGCCCCGCTGAGCGCCTGCTCTGTGTTCTGCTGTGAAGCTGCATTTTCTTTTTAATTTTTATTTATTTACTTATTTTTCTTGTTTCAGAACTTTTGTTTGTTTATTTATTTTTCTGGCCGGCTCAGCTTGCCCTGAGGGCAGGGCTGGCTCAGCATGTAGTGCTGGGGATCGAACCGCGGTCCCTGCAGCCGCCTAAGCTTTCCTAAGCAGGCACTTTAGACCACTGAGCCAACCTGCCGGGCCCCTGAAGCTGCATTTTCTGTCTTACAGAATTTCCAAGAGGGACAACGAGGTGCCTTGGACCCTCTCACTAGGCTTCATGAGCCCCACAAGACAGGACCATATTTCTTGCTATTGCTGTGTGGCATTGGGGGAGCAGTCCCTGCTGTTGGAGGAGATTGCTGTAAAATGCTATATCCAGGCTGCATAATAGAAGGACTGCTTTCTCATTTCTCTGAAAGAAAATGTTCTCTCTGGTATTATGTGCCCCCATGCTCAGTAAATAGCAGGAGACATTGAATGAGGACACAGAGGGTGTTCTTTTTGTTGTTGTTTGTGGTTGTGTGCAATGCAACTCAGGGCTTTGTGTGTGCTAGGCAAATATTCTACCACGGAGCCACACCCCAGCCCGGACACATAGCTTTTATTATTGCACAATAATGATATTCTAAGAAGTGTTAAAAAAAAAAAAAAAGGTGCTATGACCTGTGTTGAAATCATTTTACTGGTCAGATGTTAATTTAGTTTTAGAGATTTTTCATTTATTTTTCCGCTTGTAAAAATGTAAACCACTTGTTATAGGCTCTAAGCCACAGCATGAATTATCTCAGTGTCTCTCATGACGTGCCTGCCCTTTCTAGCGTTCTACAGTAATATTACCCAGGAATGACAGTGTGTTTTCAAAATGAAAATTTCATTTACTATTCAAATTGTCACATAGACAAATAACACTTTTTCCCCATTCTAAAACAACTGCCTAGGGCCAGGGAAATAGCTCAGTGGAATAAGCACTTGTCTGGCAAGTACAAGGTCCTGAGTTCAATCCCTAGTACCCCCAAAAATAAATAAATAAAATAAAATAAAACAACTACTACAATATAGAGCAAACTGAGGGATTTTATGCCCTGTGGAGAGCCCCTGGCATCTGAGGGTGGGGGAAGGACAGGAAGGCAGCAGGTGTGAGATTGGGGAGGAGGGAGGACCATGACTCCCCCCTCCTGCCTCCACCCCCATGCTAGGAAAGCATTCCTTCCCCACTGGTCTCTGTGGAAGAAGGAAATCTCAGCGCCTCTGCCACAGGGCACAGAGACCTTCCTGTTCTCCTGTCAGGTGGGCTTCCTTGTCTCTACCCCTGCTGGTGTGACAGGGGCAGCATGGCTTTTTGGGTTAAGGGAAACACATTTTATCATACTTGTTTGTATGAGTAGTGGTAGAGATCAAGACTATTCAGTACTTTGGGTACTTTTAAAACTTCTGCGCATGCACAGAAGGGAAGAATGAGGTCATTGTGCAGGACAGCATAGCCGGCCCAGGAGACAGGCAGCCCTGGGGGCCCAAGCGGCAGGGGTCCGGCCTGGGTCTGGGATGTCCTCCTGCCAGGCAGTCCCGTATCTGCATGTTTTCTCTCACCTGCAAAGATTAGGACTACTAATGTAGGCTTTTCAAATGCCAGAGCCAGCAAAGTTAACAAGAACTCTGTCTTCTGTTTATCTGCAGGTACTGGGCTTTTGGCTGCCCGTTTTTCTTCCTCTGCAAAATAACATCACACGCTGTGGTCACCAATAATAACTTTGAAAGAAATCCAGTTTTTCCTGTTTTGTAAATATTTATTCCATAAGTGTGGATTGTGCTGCCCCAGTGGGCCAGGATTCTGCTTAAGCAGGGAGCGTCATCCTAGCTGAAGAGGGCAGACACGATGTCACTCCACAAGGATGTTTTCCAGCACATTGCTTGTTACCGATATAGACAGTACCCGCTGTAGTGTGTACTCTCCTCATGAAAACTGGGGATTGGAAACTCCTGAAAGATTGTCTGCCTGCTGTGTGAAACTCAGGTGCTATTATTGGTTCTCTAGAATGCCACTTCATGTAATTAATAACTAAGCCCTGGGAAAAAATACAGAATTCATCCTGGACTCTTTTGGAGCATTATTGTAGCCAGGACAATCAGAGGACTTTTCCCACCCTATGTTTTCTTTTTAAGCAAAATTTTAACTGTGTAATTTTTTTGTGTGTTTTATCTAGTTTTGCTTCATGCACAGTTCTCAGAACAAGAAGATGAGTTACGGGAAGACGTTTGTAACTATGTGTGAATGAAGGTGCATAAGTTTCTCTCCCTTGCCCTCCAAGAGTGGCCTGCAAGGCCACAGCCCTGTTGGTGGCTCCTGGATGCTTCACTGGGAGCTGCCAATGGCTGTAGACCAAGGGATGAGGCAAAGGGCCAGACTTGTTCACAGAAAGGCAGGTGAGCCTCCAGATGGGCTCCATGTGCCAGTACCGCCCGCCACAGCAAGAAAGAGGGACACACAATTCCAGCACTGCAAAGCTGCTCCAAAGCACCAGGCCAGCTGCACAAAGATACTCAGATGTAAAGGTGCTGGCCTGTCCTGCTTTCAGACTGAAGTCATGGCTGACAAGGTGCCCAGGGCTGTAGTTGGCCCCCACTGCATGACAAATGAACCCCAATGCAGGCTGCAACTGCAGCTCAGTAGTGTAGAGCTTGGCCAGATGCCCAAGGCCCTGCCCAACACCCCAGCATCCATTGAAATCACACCCAACAAACAGCAGGGAAGAAAAGATGCTTGACTCAGTCTTAGAAAGCTTTAGCCTCACCCTGAGTGACCTAAGGCATCAGTTCTTCCCAGTGACCAGAAAATGTCCATAAACTCGGTGATCATCGGTGGTCCTGGAGTGCTTGCTTGCTGAGCTGTACAAATCTGCAGAGAAGCTCAGAAGTTGAACCAGCCGTAGAACCGGTAGGCCAGCCTTCCCAGGGCCTGGAGTCCAAAGTACCTTGAAGCAGCCCAGCCACGCTAACTGGATTCTGCAGAGGTGGTACTAGGGGTGCAGTTTTTGAGAGAGTGGGAATGAAACCAAACCTGTTTAAGGTAAAAGTCAGCCCCCAAAGCACACAAAGCCATCCCTCTGTCCCTTAGAAAGGTGAGCTATGCACTAGTCAACATTTGCCACATGGTGAGATCTGTGATATGATGTGATTTTCAGGGTGTTTTGTCTCTGTGGAGAGGATTCAGGTGGCCCTTGAAGTCCTCAGCCCTAAATCCATGTTAATAGGGAAAGACTGTTTTTTTTGTTTTTGTTTTTGTTTTTTTTTTTTTTCTCTTTCTGCTATCTGCTAGATGGGGCTTGAGCTGTGAGAAATTCTGACCAGGCCCACACTGTGGTTAAAGGAGCACAAAGGCGCTGGTATGGTCTGTGGGGCTTTTACTGGCCCTGCTCCTCCTCAGAGACCGCATTTGTCGAACAGGAATTAGCACTGGAGCTGCAGCACAGTGGGCTCTTTCCAGACACAACAGTTCATTTTATAAATTTTATCTCAAGGGCATGCAAAGCGCATTTATTTTTCACTTTTATCTCTGGAATTGGAGGCTGATCCCATCCATATAGATTGGTTTTCTTCAGGTAGGTAATAAAAAGTCCAGCACTGCTCACGACCCTATTCTTATATCCGTATACAAATTGGTTTTTTTTATTTCATTCTATTACAGATGCCTTTTTTTTTTTTTTTTTTTTTTTTACTAGGAAAACTTTCAGAAGCACTGAGTGGTGAGTCTTCCTGAATCATCTGCCAGAGGCAGTGGTGGGGAATGGTAGGTTGTGGGCCCAGCTCTGCGTTTCCACTGTGCTGATGCCACCAGTGGACCTGCTGAGATGTCCCCAGACCACCAACCCCCCACCCCCACCCCTGTCTGTCGTCCATCTCTTGCCTGCTATGGGTGTAACTCTTGGATCTTTCTAGGTGAGAACAAAAGTGCCTATCCACACGCACATCCTGCTGCACAGGTGGATTTTTTTTTCACCCTAGGCAATTTTAAATTTTGTCACGATGCCTGCAGGAGACAACCCCCTCCCAAGCACTGAGAGGCCAGGGGTGAGAGGGTGACAAGGATAAAGGCCACACCGAGGGACAGCTTGGAGCCAGAATCTTGGAGGAAACGTTATTAATAAACATCTTCTGGACATTAGCTAGCCCGTAGAGCTTGCTCCAGCTTAAAGCAATTAATTCAGGACACTGACTTAAACTCTCCAGGTCTTTGACAGCTTGGAGCCGAAATAAAAATGCTAGTTCTCCCGGGAGGAGCGGCGGCCGGCGAGCTCTCTTCTGGACTGTTTGCTCACAGGCCCCGCGAGCCGCTTTCCTGCAGAATGAAATGCAAGGGCACAAACAATGTACCAGGGAGAGAATAGGAGACGGGAAGGAGCAGTTTGAACTATTTGCTCAGCAGAAGGGCACCACAATGCTGGGCTGATGCTTTTCCCAGGCATCCGCTGTCCCTGCTTTGGGGTCTTTTGTTGTCTCTGTCCCCTCTGGCCAGATAAGAGCACAGCTGCGCGCTGCAGCTGAGCGGCTGCCCGGTCCCCTCCACCTTGGTTGCTGTCACTGTGTGGCTTCCTGCCTGGTTCCGCTTGACCCCCTAAAACAATTTTTACAAGGAGTGTAGCGAGAGAGGATGGGAGAACCCAGGGGCAGGGCATTCAGGACTCTCACATCGCACAGGTCTGATTCCTGTCCCTGAGCCCAGGTTGTGACAGCACCCTGTCCTTTTGGGTTTGGGCATTCCTGAGGCTCCCAAACCACATACTGCCTTTTTCGGGAGGTGGAGAGGAAGTGTGTGTGTGTGTGTGGTGTGTGTGTTGTGTGTATGTGCACACGCATGTGTTGGGGTACTGTTAGGGAAGTGTAGGGAAGGAGATTCGAGGCCAGCCCAGTCTTTGCTTTCAATAGTCAGACGTTTTCAGCTGCTAAAAAAAAAATAAATAAATAAAAAGGAACCATTTTGGAGCAGTGAAATTCAGAACTGTTCAGTTGTGATTTGCCACGTCTGGAAATCACTCTGGATATTGTTTCAATTATTTTGCTCAGGGTTTTAATGGACAGAAGTAGCTGGAAACGGAGTAAGAACCAGGCAAACTTGCCACGGGACAGAAAATTGCCTTTGTAAGTTACACTTATAAGAAGAGTAAATGTCACCCAATGCCACCAAAATGTTCTTTCACATTTGCTCTTTTAAACCATTTTTTAAAGAATTTTATTTTATTTTACTTTATTTTATTTTTTTCCTTGTTTCAGAACTTTTGTTTGTTTGTTTATTTATTTTTATGGCCAGCTCAGCCTGCCCTGAGGGCAGGGCTGGCACAGCATGTGGTGCCGGGGATGGAACCACTCGGTCCCTGCAGCCCCCTAAGCTTTCCTAAGCAGGCACTTTAGACCACTGAGCCATACTGCTGGGCCCCTGCATTTGCTCTTTTAAATAAAAGCTTATTTTAAATACTGTAAGAGAAGTAGACATGATAATAATTTAAAAACAAGCACAGGCCTGGAGATGTAGCTCAGGGTGCAACACTGCCACATTGCCTGGCTTGTGAAAAGCAGCTAGGCCTTCCACAAATTAACCAAGGATACAAAGTACAACCACTAAATCCGGAGCCCTGCGCAGGCTTGCACTGTTGGGTGTGCATTCTCACGCAGGTTGCTGTCTCTGGTGTTACTTTTGGAAGCCAGACTACCATGGGTAATTTCATTATGATAAGATTGATTTAGCCTAAATGGTTTTACAAGGTGAAAAGACAATAAGTTTAACACCAAAGGAAGCGAATGGTTTTCTATGATTGTATTACACATCCACAGGCCAAAAAGGCCCCTGAGGGAATTAAAAAGTTTCAATGCTGTGTGTGTACATGTACGTGTGTGTGTGTGTGTGTGTGTGTGTGTGTGTGTGTGTGTGTGTTTCTCACTGAAAACCAGGCAGAAGAAAGCTCTTCCTCTGTCTTTCCCGCTGGGTGGTCAGAGGAAAGGCCACGAAGCCAAAGGCCTTCTATTGAAAAGCAACTCTGCGAAGAGCTGGCCTCACGTGCTGCTGCCCAGCACCTGGTCACCTCCCTATTGTGAGACAGGCTCTGTGCCGGAGGTGGAGGGGCCACGTGTGCCCCTACGGCCACAGAGGATTCCCAGCTAGGAGCTCTGCTGCCAACAGCATGGCACTCCAGGCTGCGGCAACTCTGCCATGCCCTGCGAGCTGTCACCCGGCAGAGCTGCTCAGTAACTGGACGCTCGTGAGTACCGCCGTGCTTGGTTAGAGTGGTGTGTGTGCGTGTGTGTGTGTGTGTGTGTGTGTGTGTGTGTGTGTGTGTGTGTGTGTAAGCCTATGGAAACGCAGGCAGAGCAGGGTGGCAAGGGGAGGAAGGGTTCGTTTAGACATTTGCATATGTTTGACGACACCATGAAAACAACCATGGCAAAAACCCTCTGTAATGTATCTTGTGCTGTGATTTTTGACCCTGCACGGATGGACAGATGAGGTCTTGCTATAATATCAGAGAAAGCTAAATATAAAATTTTAAAGTACTAGTTGATCTGCTTTGTTTTTTGCAAATTTGTGCTTTGAAATTTTATATTTTATAAAAGATAAATTATCATCCATAACAAAGGAATAAGCACTTTTTCTCTTGCCAGATAAAGTGCTTAGGCTAAATATATTTTGTCTTCATGTGACCTCAGGACAATTTGGCTGAATAGATTCCTTTTCTCTCTAATTCTTGATATAAGTAAAAACTATTTCAATTTTTTTTCAGCATGGAATATTCAGGTGAGTCCAAGAATCCTTTTGGATTATTGGGGATACTACTCAGAGAAGCGAGTGGGGCTCTTCTCCCAGCAAAGCTTTTGCCCTGCTCTTGTAAGCATAGATTAGTGCATTTTGCAAAAAAATATGCATGCAACTGGTTGCCCAGCAAACCTCCATGGGAGAAGTCCCAGAGTAGGGGAAGCCAAGGACACACATAATGACTCAAGTTTAAAGGACTGTGGCCCGATGCAGGGGCAAGTGATACTGATTTTATACGAAGGGGCTTGGACACTACACCAGCTGCCACAGTTTGATTAATGAGGCATTAAGGAGATCGAGTGACACTTACAGCTAGTTACTTATGGTGCTAATTTCAAAACACTTTGCAATAGACAAAGAGACTCTGCTCATAATGCAAAGTAATTTGTGGTGTGTTCCTGGCGAATGCATTTAGCGAAGCAAATATAGTTATGCAGAATTTAAATTAAGGTTGACACTAATGTAAACAGAGCCCAGGAACCACTGTCCAATAATTTGATGAGGACACAGGCTTTAATCAAGCTTCTTCCACTAAAATAGCAATTTAAATCCCATCGTTTAAACTGGATAAAATGCTTAAGCTGTGAAGGTTGAGGAAAAAAATAGAAATTTACTGGAAAAGAAAAAAGAAATACAGTATCTGTCAGAAAAACGCTTTGATTGAAGAGAGGGCTCTGTGTGTTGATATAAATATCAGGTTGATTTCGAGGCCAGAGTGTGGGTGTTTACTGGCCTTTACCACGTGTCTTTTTTTGTTGTTGTAACTTTGTGGTTGGACACATTTTGGTGCTGTTGATCTCAGAATAAAAGACAACTCCTCTTCCTAAGAAATGGAGGCTGTAAAGCTCATTCTGAGACTCTGAACCATTGTTTATTTTATTAAAAGGTGAAATCCTCCCTGCGCCATGAGTCCCCATGGGCTGAGGTACCTCAGGGCTACAGGGGTGCTGTCCCCAGTGGGAGTCCCAGGGTCCCTAGTGGGCACTCCCACAAGCTTTATCTGGGTGTGCCAGTCCATTTTCCTGGCTGCTGGTTCTTGGGGGAGGGGTCCACCAGGGAATTAATATTCATTAAAACACCAGCAGCCAAGGTCCAGCCTAGGAGGTTCTGTGTACAGACTTAACAACCGAAAGAAATAGCAGTGCATCCCGTCATGCTCTGGGAAGGAGAGGCAGTGAGGCTGCGCAAGTTCTCAGGCCTCCTGGCCCACTGCTGGCCAAGGAAAATCCTAAATTCCCTGAACTGTGACTCTGACTGCTCCAAGTCATATGAACGATGCCTCTTATGGGAAAGAGTTTGTACAAGACTGTTGGGAGCAGCAGCAAGCCAGGAAATTGATCAAGTGTGTGTAGGTGGGACTGGGCCTTAGTCCCTAAAGCAAACAAACTATCCCAGTGCTGAGGAAAACATCCTGTCTGGTTCAGGCCAACTATTAGTCGCTAGGCAACCTTGTGTCATGTGATACAAACTTTGTAAAAGTATAAATGAAAGATCACTTTCGCCTTGAGTTAGTCTTACCCATCAGGCAGACTAGTGACCACCTAGCCCAGCTTTTGGTCTTCTTTCTCTTTGCTACCGCCGTGTGTTCCCACGGTAGAACCATTCGCGGTAAGACCCACGGATCCCTACACATCACATATGTTATCCCTACCTACACTGAAGAAAGAGCCAAAAGCAATTTGGGGAAATAATGCTTTCAGCATAAAGTGCCCTGGAAATGATTGTAACAGTAATGCCTGTGACCCTATGCCTTAGGTCTGGAGATCAGAGCCTTCCACAGTGAAGGACAGAGGAGGGTCTTGGCTTTTATTACATTTAAATGCAGGTGCAGCGGGAACGGGAGGACAAGGCTTAAACAGAAACATTGACCCCAGCCAGACACAGCTGGGCACCCCTACAGTCCTAGCACTCTGCAAGGCTGAGGCAGGAGGATGGCAAATTTAAGCCCATCCTGGTCAACTTAGTGTGATCCTCTCTCAAAATGAAAAATAAAAACTGGATCAGGGATGCAGATCAGCATGAAGGCAGTTTCCAGTCCTGATAGGAGAAAATAAAAGGCTGGGGATGCAACTGATTTTATAGATCCAAGGTTTAAGCCCCAGCATCTCTTCCCACTCACCCCCAAAACCATGGATCCGAAGGAAGGTCTGTCTCACACAGTCCCAAACCCAGGCAGGCAGGAAAGGTAGCACAGGACAGCTACAAACCTTGGCTAGTTCTTCCCTGGGGCAGCCACTGCTCTCCTTAGGATCCTTTCTATGGGGTCCTTCAGTGCACACCAGCCTCTGGATCCTGTGAACACCTTTCCTACCAGACTATGATGAAAAAGGAGCCCGGATAGAGTCCAGGATCTCTGGTTAGGGAAGATGAGCTCAGTGTGCTGATCTCCCAGCACAGGTCCGCAGGTCTGAGAATAGTGAGCACCCAGGCTCTGTGAGTAAGGAAGAATGACCTCTGGGACACTCACAAGGCCTCAAGGGGCCTACAGGACACTTGTCCCCCTCTGTGGGACTGGGAGCAGCAGTACAGGTGGGTGTTGCAGGGATTGGGAAGACACGCAGGCCACACGTGCACATCAGGTCTCCCAGGTGGCAGCAACATTTTAGAGAAAGGAAAATAGCTTGACACTGATGGTCCTGGGGCCTCCAGAGTTTCAGCATGGAATATGAGGGGTTGCCTCGTGTCTTGCTCCTCCAGCCACAGTCCCTCTGCAGTGGCACAGGGTACTGTGCTCCACTCTTTCTGGTCTGGCCTGTGACTGTGCAAGCCACAGCCCCCTGCACCACCACAGGAGTGAGATTAGCGCTGGCCTCACATGGAGACCGCCTGCCTCTGAGATCCCCTGGCACACACAGTGCAGCACTCGTCCTTGGTGAGCATATCCCCTAGTGCAGAACCAGTGGCAGGGTACACACACTTCTACCCTCCCCAAATGTGGGTGAGTGGTCCACCAGTGCCACGCAGCTCTTGGGCTCTGAGTCTCTCTACATGTCTCTTGGTATCCAATGACATGACCCTACAGGCCCTGGGAGGAATGGTGCTGGCCATGTGGCTTTGCTCGTTGCCAGTTGCAGCAACACAGGGCTGAATAGATGCCAAGGGGGCGGGCAGCTGGCAGCTGGTGCTCAAAGCTGGTGGAGGGAGCTCAAATTCCTCTCTGTCCAGAGAGAGAAACACAAACCTGTTTCTCTTGTCCAGCCTCTGGGTCCGGAATCTCTGTGAATCCCAACACCAGCAGGGTTGCTATGGATTTTAGGGTTATCTTAAGAATGTGTCTCAATGAGACTCAAGGGCCTGCAGAGCTAGGGCTGAGGCCCCACTGTGCCCTGCCACCCTTGCCAGCACATCTTGCCCTCCCGGGTTCCTTCCAGCCTCTGCATGGCAAAGCCCACCCTGGGGCACCAAGCCTGACTGCTCACCAACACTCTTTACTGCCCTCTTCTACCATGTAACTCTGAGTTGGAAACTTTCTGTCTCCCACCAGAGATGGATATACAGTGATCATTCAGTTTTTCTTATCAGTTCCAAAGTCTTCCCTATTCATGTGCAGTAGTGACCCTTCCCAGGCCATACCTCAGATCCTCTGGGGCAGAGCTGTGGCCTCCCCACAGCAGCCTGACCTGGGAAAGAACCCCAGATTCCGGGAAGGGCTGGCCTTGTCAAATCCTGGCATTGGTGGTAGAGACTCCCAGGGAGGCAGCTGGGAGTGATGACAAGCAGAGGTCCTGCTCAGGTATGGGAGGACAGGTTGGAAGCCAGCTGCAGTTTGGGTCCAAAAAGTTGCTGATGAATAGGTTCAGTGGCAGGGCCTATGGAGAAGGGAGTCACAGAAGTCCTCAGATTTAGGGCCTTTGCTTTTCTGCTCTTCCAACAAGCACTGGGGGACTGGCTCAGGCCTGTGTCCTTTATCCCAAGTCTTGTTCTTTCCTTGGTTTTATGGGCTGTTTCTTCTGTGGGCATAGAGTAAGAGCCCACCATTGTCCTTATCAGTCCTCAGACTCCTGGTCTACCTCACTGAGCTCCAGCCAGATCACAGGTATCCCACACAACACAGAGAGAACTCAATCAACTAGCAGACACATACAGTTAAGTATTTTTATAATAAATGGGCTGAAAAAAATGCCTTCCTTCAGAAGTCCGTTAGGCCCATGTCTAGGTTGTGGAATTTCTCTGGGTAATGGGTGATCTTGCTACTTACGAGCAAAGTTCTAAATGGAGCACAGAAATGGGGAGTTGACCCATTCTGGTGATCAAGGGAACCTTTCAGGACTTCGAAAGCTCACTGCTGTGTGGCAAGTGGTGTCTCCTCACCAAGACCAACAGGGTTGTTTTCCAAGAACCCTGGGCCACTCTTCAGCTATTCAAGAATCAGTTGATCAAAGCCTTGTTTCTGACCATGCCTTTCTTTAATTATTTTTCAAGCTCTTTTAATTCTTCTTTCACAATGTCATATTTATCACTCCTTTTCTACCATCCTTGCCAGCAGCAACCTAGTGCAGAGAATGGGTCTCTAGGGTGTCTGTTGCCACACCCAGGGCAGGAAGCTTGTGAAGGCTGTGGGCTTCCACCATCACCCCAGACCGCACATCTCAGCTTCAGCCACAGACCAGATTCTGAACACTGCTTTCAGGTTAGGAAAATCAGCTACAGCTTATCATAGAAGGGATCATGCCATGCCATATTTAAGAAATTCTATTTTTTTTTTTTTTTTTTTTTTTTGGTGGGACCAGGGTTCAAACTCACGACCTTGCACTTGCCCAGCAGGCACTTGTGCCTCGGAGCTATCTCCCCAGCCCCAAGAAATTCTATTGTTTTACATCTTCATGTACTGTATGTCTTAGTTACTTTTTATTCATTGCTGGGACAAACACCCAACACTCAAGATGAAGGAAGGAAATGTTTATTAGCTCACAGTTACTGGAGGTTTCAGTCCATATTCAGCCGGCCCAAAGTTGAGTGGAGCAGGGCAGAGGGGATCCAGTTCATGGTGGCGGCACAGCAGCAAAATGGTGACAGAGGCAGCCAACCAAACATGGCAGCAGAGCCACAGCTCAGGCTATCTCTCTATCTCTCTTTATATTGCATTCAGTCTCTCTGCCTTAGGATATCTGCCCTGACCACACCCATAGTCTCAGCCTTACTCAGACCAATAATCCCATCAGTACTAAAACACAATCCCAGGGATCATGTATCAAATCTCAATCTACAGAAGCCACACCCCATGATTGCATGAGGCTTTGGGGGGACAACTAGACATAAACCATAACACTGTACATCTAGCCTTGGATTTTCTCCTAATAAAAAGAGGCGAGATTTTTCTGTAAGAAAGTAACCACTTGCTTATCCCTGCCAACATAGTGAAAGGTGTTGGGGATTTAAAGCAGATTGGTTGGATAGATGTCCCTGATCCCACCTGTCAGCCTGAAAGTCACAAACAGGGAAACACAAGGGCTGGCGGTAGCTCAGTGGACTTGCTTAGGGAAGTACAGGGGCCACAGTTCAATTCCTGGCCCCACCTGCTGCGCCAGCCCTGCTCTCGGGCACGCTGAGCCGGCGATGGAGTCCTGGTGTGGTGGTGTACACCTGTAATGCCAGCACTTGGGAGGCAGGAAGCAGGAGAATCACTATGAGTCAGAGCTGCGTAATGAGACCCTGCACACACACGCACACACACACACACACACACACACACACACACACACACCACACCACCACCACCACCACCAACAACAACAAAAATAAAACAGGAAAACACGAAAACTTCTGCATCTAGTGGTGTAATGCTTCAGCAAGCACACTGCATCTCTTGGCAAGAAAACTTGCATCACCCTCAGGGCCTGACTTCTCTGGGTGGTTGAAAATAGAGGACAGAAGAACTTGTTAAATGGTACCATGTGGATGCCACCAAGAAAATCTGCAGGGTGAGGACCTTTCACCACACAGGAACCCATTTCAGCAAATTGAGATGAAAAAGGAGAGGACAGTCCACAGGTACAAAGACAATGAAATGCATCTTGGTGAATGCCACATGTGGGGCTGTGCTATGACTGCAACCGAGCCATGATCCAAAAGCAGGAGATAATTGGGGGTCATTCAGAAGTTGTTAACCTTTTAGATGCAGTAGTGGTATGAGTGTATATATATATATATATATATATATATATATATATATATAT
>PVJA010038913.1:0-19494 GCA_004027025.1 Myocastor coypus | reverse complement strand
TTTTTTTTTTTTTTTTTTTTTTTTTTTTTTTTTTTTTTTTTTTTTTTTTTTTTTTTTTTTTTTTTTTTTTTTTTTTTTTTTTTTTTTTTTTTTTTTTTTTTTTTTTTTTTTTTTTTTTTTTTTTTTTTTTTTTTTTTTTTTTTTTTTTTTTTTTTTTTTTTTTTTTTTTTTTTTTGTGGGACCAGGGTTCGAACTCACACGACCTTGCACTTGCCCAGCAGGCACTTGTGCCTCGGAGCTCTCTCCCCAGCCCCGCCTAGGATTTCTATTGCTATTCTATGTTTCTTCTGGTTCCAGATGAACTTCAGGAATGTTTTCTCTATCTCTGAGGTACACTATGGTATTTTTAAAAAAGTTATTCTTTTAGATTAATTACATTTTGCACTGTGGGAGAGACTTGGTCCGAGCCAGGAGGGCTGTTGTTTGTGAACTATGTTAGAGGCAAACTATGGGGTCACTGAATATGTCAATTTGGAAGAAATGGAAGAGGAATTGTGGCTTAATAAGAGAAAAATAGCAAAGAAATGTGGACAAAGATCCTGTGAAGGAAGATGTAGAAAAAGTTAAGAAGAGATGAGGCCAGCCTCCAGCCAAGAAGCTGTCACCAAATTCCCCCAAACTGACAAAACAGATGAATGCTGTCACTGATACTGTGATCAACTATAAAGATAGTTCAGGGTAGCAGCTCAGTGAGGTCTTTATTCAGTTACCTTCCATGGAAGAGTTACCAGAATACTATGAATTAATTAGGAAGCCAGTGCATTTCAAAAAAATAAAGGAAAGAATTCGTAATCATAAGTACTGGAGCCTGGATGACACGGAGAGAGACGTCATGCTTTGATGTCACAATGCTCAGATGTTCAACTTGGAGGGATTCCACATCTATGAAGACTCCATGGTCTTACAATTGGTATTTAAGACAGTGTGGCAGAAAATTGCCAAAGAGGAAGAAAGTGAGGAGGAAAGCAATGAGGAAAAGGAAGAGGATGATGAAGAGGAGTCTGAATTTGAGGCAGAATCTGTTAAGGTGAAAATCAAGCTCAATAAGAGAGATGAGAAAGTCCAGGACAAGGTAAAAAGCAAGTAAAGGTCAAATGGAGGAAGAGCAAAACCAGTGGTGAGCGACTTTCACAGTGATGAAGAGCAGGATGAAAATGACCAGTCAGAAGCAAGTGAGACTGATGATGAGTGATCCCTGTGGAACTGAATATTCTTCCTCCCTTCTCCCCTCCCATTTTTACCGACTGGCTTCACGTGTCCTGTGGGCACTGGGTTCTGGTGCCCTCCTCCTCATCTTATCAACTAGCTTTAGAATAGTGCCAGACAAACATATGACGTCATGGTGTAAAAAACACCAAGTTTTTAACAATTGTGGCCAAATGGTCCTCAAAGGTTCAAAGACTAAAACAAACAAAAGCTTTTGATAGAAAGTGTGTGTGGACAGTATATTTTTATGGGTGGATCTAATTTGGTAAAAGTTTGTGTCTCATTTTATCACCTGTTTGGATGAGATTTTTGTCTTTTGTAGCAATGGTAACCAGGAGGAGCCATTAAAAGCCACTGGTTATTTTATTTTTCACTAGAAAATTTTCAAGATTTTTATTTGTTTGGTATTTTTTTCTACAATGTGGTACATATAAGCAACTTTAATAGGTGATAAATTTACAGTATTTAGATTTCACCTACATACACATTTTTCTGCTTTACATTCTATGATCTGAAAAATGCTTTCAAAATTGTGTAAGATTTATGTCTACTGTGAACATTGCTTAATTTTTTTGCTCTTGGTTTTAAAAAAGTTTGTTGAAAACACGACTGAATATTGTGATCCAAAAAGTGTACTGGATGGCTTCTTTTGTCCACCTGATGTCCTACGTCACCAATGTGTATCGTCTCCATCTCCCTAAAGTGTATTTAATCTTTGCTTTCTTTGCACAGTGTCTTTGGTTGCAAGTCATAAGCCTGAGGCAAATAAAATTCCAATAATTTCAAAGAATATGGTGTTAGTCTTTTCCTAATAAACATAATTTTGCTCCACTAAAAAAATTTATTTATTTATTTGGCACAGGGTCTCATTATGCAGCTTAGACTCATAGTGATTCTCCTACTTTCAGCCTTCCCAGAGCTGGGATTACAGGTGAGTGCCACCACACCCGGTTTTGTTGTCTGGCACATGCTGGGTTGGCATGGCATGAGGTATTAGGGATTGAATCCAGGTTCTTGCACTTGCCAAGCAGGTGCTTATACTGTTGAGCTATCTCCTCAGCCCTACTAATCGCATTTTAATTGGGATTGCACTAAATCTGTATAACAATCTTGGGAGTATGGCTATTTTTTACAATGTCTGTTATTCCTGTTCATGAGCAAAAAATATATTGCCATTTTCTGAAATCCTCTTCAGTCTCTTTTTTTTTGAGTACTGTAATGTTCACTAAATATGTATTTTTTTTTACTTCCTTTGTTAGATTAAGTATTTTATTATTTTTTGATGTTATTGATGTTAGGTATGGTTTCACTAATTTCTGTATAGAAATGCTATTGACTTTTGGGTGTTGACTTTGTATCCTGTTATGCTACTAAATTTGATTATTAAGTCTACAAATCTCTTGGTGAAGTTTTTGGGGCCTTCTATGTAGATTATCATGTCATTTGCAAATAATGTTAATTCTACTTTTTCCTTTCCAATCATTATTCCTCTTATTTCTTTCTCTTGTCTAATTGCTCTGGCTAATGTGTCCAGAATTGCATTGAATAGGAGTGTTGACAGTGGACATCTTTATCTTGTTCTTGATTTTGAAGTGAAGGCTTTCAGTTTTCATCCATTTTTGTATGATGTTGGCTGTTGGTTTGTCATAGATGACTTTTATCAGGTTGAGGTAAAGACCATCTATTCCAATTTTCTGTAGTCTTTTTTTTTTTTTTTTAAATCATAAATGGCTGTTGGACTTTGTTAAAGGCTTTTTTTTTTTTTTTTTTTTTTTTTTTTTTTTTTTTTTTTTTTTTTTTTTATTGTTTTTTTTTTTTTTTTTTTTGCATCTATTGAGATGATCATGTGGTTGATGTGGTGTACTGGATTTATATTTATTTATTTTTTGTATTACACTTACTGATTTGTATATATTGAATTATCCTGTACTACTGGGTTGAACCTCACTTGTCATGATGTATAATTATCTTAATGATTTACTACATTCTATTTGTTAGTATTTTATTAAGGATTTTTTGCATCTATGTTCATTAGGGAGACTGTACTGTAGTTCTCTTTTCTTGGTTGGGTTCTTCTCTGGTTTTGGTATTACCATACTACTTTCTGCAGGAATGAGTTTGGGAGAATTAATTCTCTTTTAATTTCATTGTAGAGTTTGAGAAGAGTTGGCATTAAATCTTCTCTACATTTCTTGTAGCAATCAGCTGTGAATCCATGAGGACTAAGGCTTTTATTTGTGGTAGATTTTTGACCACATTTTTAATTTTATTCACTGATATTGAATTATTCAGAATTTTTGTGTCATCTTGATTAAGCTTTGGTAATTCATATGTATCTAAGAAGTTGTCCAGTCCATTTCTTTTATGTCTTCCTATGAGAATACAGATTTTTTTTTTTTTTTTGGTCTTTTTGAGGCAGGATCTCGTTATGCAGTTGAGGCTGGCCTTGAGCTTACTTTTGTAGCCCAGGCTGGTCTCAAACTTGCACCAATCCTCCTGCCTCAGCCTCCCAAGTGCTGGGATTTCAAGTAGATATTGATGCACTTCTGAATTTCTATAGGGTCTGTAGTAATTTTTCCCATTTTGTTCCTTTTGTACAAATCCAAATTTTTTCTTCCTTTTTTTTTTTTTTTAAAGTTTGATTAGGGTTTTATCAATTTTATTTATTTTTTCAAAGAACCAACTCTTTGATTCATTAATTCTTTGTATTGTCTTCATCATCTCTATTGCAAAAATTTCTGCTCCGATCATTAAGGTTTTATGCCTTCTTTGGCATTTGGGCTTGACTTGTTCTTTTTGTAGGAGCTTGAGGTATAGCATAAAAGTGCTTTATCTGGGCTCATTCTGTTTTTCTGATGTGCGAGTTTTAATTTCCCTTTTAAGACAACTTTCATTGCCTCCCAGAGGTCCCAGTGAGTTGTATCTGCATTTTCATTTGATTGTACATATTGTTTAATTTCTTCTTTAATTTCATCTGTGGCCTATTGATTGTTCAGGAGGGTGTTATTTAATTTCCATGTGTTGATGGATTTTTTAAAAAGAATTTATTTTATTTTGTTATTATTTTTTTCTTGTTTCAGAACTTTTGTTTATTTACTTATTTTTATGGCCGGCTCAGCCTGCCCTGAGGGCAGGGCTGGCACAGCATGTGGTGCTGGGGATTGAACCGCGGTCCCTGCAGCCGCCCAAACCTTCTTAAGCAGGCACTTTAGACCACTGAGCCATCCTGCCCAGTTCCAGTGGGTTTTTTTTTATGTTGCTTCTTTTTTTCTTCTTTTTTGTTGTTGTTCTTAAAGGTGTGGTCATTTTGATGTTTTCCTAAAATATCTGTCAGTACTCTTTGTAGAGTTGGTTTGGTGATAATGGATTTCTTTAGATGTTCTTTGTCATGGAAGTATCTTACCTCTCAATTAAATTTGATAGTTTTGTAGAACACATTAATCTGGGTTGGAAATTTTCTTTTAGGACCTGAAATATTTTACTCTAAATTCTTGATTTGATGGTTTATGTTGAGAAATGTACTGTGGTTCTGATAGGTTTTCTATTATAAGTGATGTGGTCCTTTTCTCTAACAGCTTTTAATATTCTGTTTTCTTGCTGACTTCTGGGATCTTTATTATTATGTATCTATGTGTGAATTTATTTTGATTATGGCTAACTGGAGTTCTATATATCTCACTTATTTGTATGTCAGATTCTTTTCCCATGCTTGGGAAATTTTTTTGCTATTACTTTTGCAAATAGTCTTTTTATGTCATTTGTGTTGGCTCTTACTGTTTGTTGATATCTATTCATCTTATATTGTTTTTCTTTACGTTGTCTTGAAGCTGCTGAATTGTTGTTTACTGATTCCTTGTTATTTTTAAGAGATTTTTCATTTCATGTTCACTAGCTGCAATGCTGTCTTTAAGAGCTGAAAGTCTATCTTCAGATTTGTTCAATTGGTTTTGCCAGCTTTCAATGGAATTTTTAATTTCCTGGATATCTGTTCGAATCTATTTTATGCATTCTAATTCTTTCCTATATTATTTTTTTCAATATTTGCACTATTTTTTTGTTCTCCTCTATTTATTTTATCTATGTCTTCTTTAGATGTGCTGAAATTTCAGGATTGTTGGTATTTCTTTTTTTTTTTTTTTATCTGAGAGATTGCTTCTGGTCTGATTTCTTCTATAACCTGATGGAGTTGTTTCTTTACTTCAGTTGCTATCATTTCTGAAATTTCAGGGGTGTGATTTCTAAGTTCTTGCATGTCTTTGTCTCCTAGACTTGTTCTGGGTGGACTGGAAATCTGAGATTGCCTTTTGCTCCTTCATGATGACATTTTTGAAGCTGCCACTGCTCACTCAGACTCAGAAGCAATGGTAGGGGCTTGTGGCATGGCTCAGGAAGACTCCTGAAACAGTGTGAGGGGCAGTGTAGGCTCACCAAAGCTCCTGCTATCTTGGTTTAGTGTGGTTTGCACCATAATGAGTTGGGGTAGCGAGCCATAGCTTAAGACTCTGAAAGTAATGGGACTGCAGGGCAGCAAATCTCTGGCCACTGTGATTGGGTAGGGCAGGGCTCCTCAGATCCCTGCAGTTGTTCAGGGTTGACCTGCCTTCTGTGACTGTGGGAGAATCCAGGGTGCATCTCAGTAAAGCTTTTGGAACTGAGTTTTAGGAATTAATTTCTCATTTTTAGTGTATAAAACATTTAATGCTTCCAAAGTTAGTTAGACTCTATTAGTAGGTATATTTTGAGGCATCAAATTATTTCTAACTTCTCTACTTCATTTCTCTTTCTCCTTCAAGTAACAAAATCTTTTTTTTTTTTTTTTTTTTTTTTTTTGGTTCTAGAGGTTGAACTCAGGACCTTGCACTTTCCAGGCAGGCCCTTATACCACTGAGCTATATCCCGAGCCCAACAAAATCTTAAAATCAGTTTTTGGTTGTAAATGTTCCTAGATATTTCTTTTGGTGAAGTTGTGAGTGGAACTGTTTTCCTGATTTCTTTCTCTGTTGAATCATTATAGTTGCATAGGAAAGTTAACAATTTTTGTGTCTTAACGTTATATCCTGAAGCTTAGTGGAGATTTTGGTGGAGTTCTTAGGGTTTTCTAGGTATACAATAATGTTATTTGCAAGGATAATTTGGCCATCTTGTTCCCTATTTGCATCTGATTAGTCAGGCTAAAGCTATCAGTACCATGCTGAGTAAGAGTGGTGGGACTGAATGCTGTTTTCTTTCCTTACTTAGAAGAAATGATTTCAGTTTCTCCTTTCAATATGATGTTGCCTACATGTTCATTTTATAGGGCTTTTATTATGCTAAAGTATAAGGGCCGGCAGTATAGCTCAGCAGATTTAATGCTTGCTTAGAGCAGCACAGGGGCCAGTGTTCGGTTCCTGACCCCACCTACCACGCTGGCCCTGCTCTAGAGCACACTGAGCTGGTGATGGAGTCTGGGCATGGTGGCGCGCATCTGTAATCCCAGCACTTGGGAGGTATAAACAGGAGGATCACTATGAGTCAGTAGTGAGACCCTAAAAAAAAAAAAAAAGACAGAAGTGGACATTATGCTAAAGTATAATCCTTATGCATTAAGTTTAATTGATCTTTTTTTTTTTTTGTCTTAAGGGATGTTGATATCCAAGCCTCTTCCTACATTCATTGAGATGGTCATATGATTTTTATCTTTGATTCTATTTGTGTGGTATATTATATTTATTGCTTTGTTTGTTTTTGAACCAAGCTTGCATTACTGGAATGAAACAAATTTGACTATTGTAGATGGCTTTTAAAAACTGTAATGTTGAATTTTATTTGCAAGTATTTGACTGATAATTTTTTCATCTGTGTTCATCGAAGGTATTAGTCTACAATTCTCTTTTAGTGTCCTTAATCAGTTGTGGTAACACAAAAATATTGGCTTCATGGAATGGATTTGGAAATACTACCTTTTAGATTTTATGGAACAATTTGAGGGACATTGTAATTTTAAGTTCTCACTCACCATTGATAGTATGTAGAAATACAGCTAATTAGAAAACATTGATCCTGTATTGTGAAGCACTAAAAAATTCTTCTTAGCTATGGTGAAATTGTGTAGACCCATAGGAATTTCTGAGTTAAGTTCCTGATGAGTTTGGATGGTTTTTATTCTTCTTTTATGCCATGGGTGCCTGCTTTTCCTTTTCCTTGTCTTAGAGGTGCAGATAGACATCCTCCACCTGGTCAGAGAAGAAAAGCACATGAGGTTGGTTGGTCTTGCTCTAGAGGAGGGAGTGAGATCTGTTCAGTCATTCATTGTAAGTACAAGACTGCTATAGATGGTTTGCAGTAGGAGCTCTTGATCAGGCTAAGGACATCCTGTTTAATTCTAATGTGCTGAGAGACTTTTTTCAAAGAATTGAGAATGAATACTAAATTCTGTCAAAGTTTTTCCATGTAGAATGATCACAGAGATTTAAAAAATTTGTTTATATAGATTATTACATTAATTTAATTTTGGAACATGAATTAGCTTTGAATTACTGAGATAAACTTCACTGAGCCATGATACCTTATTCTTTGTATTTGTTGTTACATTCAGTTTTCTGTTTTTATGCTCATGAAGGATAGTGAACTCTATTCTCTTATAGTGTCTAACTTGTGCTGGTATAAGAATAATGACAACATAGATTGAATGTTAAATATAATTATATGGAAAAAATTTATGTAGAAATGGTGTTAGTTCTCCCTTAAATGTCTAATAGATCTCATCAGTGATAGAATTCCCCTGTCTGGATGGATATATAGTTTTATTTTAAATTACTAATTCAATTTGTTATGGATGTAAGGTTTATGCAAGTTAAATTTCCTTTAATTACAAATTTAATTTATAATTAAAAATTCAATTTGTTTATGTAGTTATTTTTTCCAAACTTACCTATTTTTTTTTTTCTTGAGTTGTGGTAGTATAATATATTTATTTTAGGAAATCATTCTCTGCATTAAAATGTCAAATTTGTTGATAAAAAGCTGCTCATAATATTACTTTATTACTTTCTTTAGTGTCTATAAGAACTATAATGATACCATCCTTTCATTTTTCATTTTGGGAATTTTTTGTCTTCTTTTTAAGACTCTGTGTAGAAGTTTTTAAGTTTCACCTGTTTTTTCAATACACTAATTTTTAGCTTAATTTCTTTTTCTTCATTGTCTTTCACTTTTATTGTTTGTATTTATTTATTTATTTATTTATTTATTTATTTATTTATTTATTTATTTATTGGTGGCACCAGGGATCAAACTCAGGACCTTGCTCTTGCCAGGCAAGCACTTATTCCACTGAGCTATCTCCCTGGCCCCTCTCTTATTAATTATTTATTATTCTGATCTTTTGGTTGCCTTGATTCTGCTTACTTTGGGCTTAATATTTTCATTTTCAGATCCCTAAACATTGGAGCTTAGAAAATTTGTTTGAAAACTTTCATCTTTTCTTTTTTAGCATTATTTATTGCTAGAAATGAGCTCTATGCACTATTTTTGAGGCATTTTAAAATTGTGGTATATTCTCTTTTCATTTTCACTCAGTTTGAATTTTTAAAAAAATTTTTGTCTTTTTGAGACAGGGTCTTGCTATGCAGTCCATGCTGGCCTTGAGCCCATTTTTGTAGCCCAGGCTGGTCTTGAATTCACACCAATCCTCCTGCCTCAGCCTCCCAAGTGCTGGGATTACAGGCATGCACCACCACAGCCGGCTAGTTTGAAATATTTTCTAATTTTCATTTACTTTCTTTTTATATAATTGATTATTAAATGTATGCTGTTTGGTTTGTAAATATTTGAAAAATTTTTGGAAGAACTTTTTGTTATTGATATCTAATTTAACTCCCTTACAGATAGAAGTTTGAACACTTTTGACTTCTTTGGTACTTACTTTACGGCCCTGGCCATGGCCTTCTTGCTGAATATTCCCTATGCATCTAAAAAAATGTGTGTTGTGCTGTGTTGGGTGGACTATTACAGCTGTTAGGTTGTGAAGGTTAAGAATTTTGTTCAGGCTTTCTAAATTCCTTTTTGCTTTTGCCACTTCTTTCTATTAGTTATGCACTGAGGGTACTAAATCTTTGATCATGATGATGTCATACTTTTGATACTGTGATTAGTAGTACTGTTTAGGGTTGTTACATCCTCCGGATGACCTGATCCTTTCATCAGTACACAATGGCACCCATCCTCCCTGGCAATAATCATTGCTCTTTGATATTAGCATAGGCATCGGTCTTCCTCTTTAGTAGTGGTTGTATGTTTTTCAGTTTTTGTTGTCTTATCTTACTGTTTGCGTAACTATTTCTGTTATTGCTCATATCTTTGTGTACTTTGAGACTATGCTACTAAATAAATATAAATTTAGAATTTTTGTGTTTTCTCAAGAAATTGATCAGTTTGTCTCTTTGAAATGAAATTTAAAAAGCTCTAGCAAAGACCTTTGCTCTGAAATCTACTTTGATGTTAATATAATCTCTGCAGTTTTCTTTCTTTCTTCCTTTCTTTTTTTTTTGCAGGACCAGGGTTCAAATTCATGACCTTGCACTTGCCAGGCAGGCACTTGTTCCATGGAGCTATCTCCTCAGCCCCTCTTCAGTTTTCTTTGTATCAATGTTAATGCAGTATAACATTGCTCAGTGTTGTAATTTTAATTTGTATCTTTTTAAAAAAGTGCAATTTGATCATATGCATTTTACAGTTCATCTTTATTGTATATATTTAAGTTGGCTGACATGTTAGTTTAATGTATACATACATAATGAAGTAATTGTTGTTAATAATCAAATTAATATATCCATTGACTCCATGTTAGCTTCTTTGTGTGTGTGTTAAAGGATCTACACTCTACTCTTTCAGCATATTGTCAATATAGAGTACAATACAATCTTATTAATTGTAGTCCTTTTGTTCTAGGCTTACACACTGTACATTACGCTTTGCACTCTTTTTTGTTTTTTAACTTTATTTTTCATTCATTTAAATGAGAAAAAAGGTAAAATAACAATGAAACAGTTTCAAAACAAGTTAGTAGGATGCTTACACATAATAATTAATGAATACAATGCATATTATTGTTTTCAAAGTAATTATTCAGAGGACAAGATGCAGACCTGATATCTTGTCTAAACAACATTAGCACAAACTGTTATTCTCAATGAACTAAGAGAAAGTAGCTGTATATCTATTCTAACTCTCTTGTGTATGCATATATATACATATATATATAAATAATATTTTAAAAAGTTTCTAATAGTAGAAGAAAATACTATACCATATTTTATAAGTAGATTGTAAGTCAAAGATACAGTATGTCATAAAACAAAAAGTATAATTAAACAATATTCAGAAAATTAATTAAATATTAATTAATTAAAATTAAGTTAAATAACTCAAAACAATATTCCAAAATTCAAATGAAATCATGAATCCAACTTAGAGACCAGAATGCTGTGTATCATATGTATGGATCTATAACCAATTCAGAGTAATTGCATAGTATTTGAATAGGTTAATATACACAAAGATATCAACTAAGAAAAAGCTTCCATGGTAGTAAAGAATTACTAAGAATAAAACATGACATAAAATCTGGAATGACAAATATATAACCAGAACTTCTAACAGCTTGGGGATAGGATATTGCACAAAGTTCTAGCATGTCATGGACACGGACAGTATCCATGATGCTTACTGGGGTCCAGGTGTCACTTGTGGGACTGAGCGACTGCTATTTCCTTGATATCCACCCTGTAGACCTGGACAGAATCATGACCCATAGGGTGCAGAAGTTCATTTGTAGAATATGCTGATGGAAATATTTTGCTACTGTATACAAAGAATGGGTGAAAGACTGTTGTTGCATACCTCTTTTTCTTCTTGTGTTTAATTATTTGCCTGATTTTGTGGGTTCTTTCCATTCTCCCTCATGGAGTTGTGGTCATTTTGATACTCTAGAATATCTTTTAGTAAATTGTGCAGGGTTGGCTTTGTCATCATGAAATTCTTTAGTTGTTCTTTGTCATGGAAGTATTTCACTTCTCCATTATTCTTGAAAGAGAATTTTGTAGTGTATCTGAGTCTAGGTTGGATTTGGTTACTTGTAAGACTCCTAGTACTTTGCTCCATGCTCTTCTTGACTTGACAGTGTTTGTAAAGAGAAATCTGCCATTATTCTAATAGGTTTTTCTTTCTTTCTTTCTTTCTTTCTTTTTTTAAAATTATCTCTCTCTAGCCGGGCGTGGTGGCTCATGCCTGTAATCCCAGCACTTGGGAGGCTGAGGCAGGAGGATCAGTGTGAATTTGAGACCAGCCTGGGCTTCAAAAGTGAGCTCAAGGCCAGCCTGAACTGCATAATGAGACCCTGTCTCAAAAAGACAAAAAAAATTATCTCTCTCTTTTTTTTAAACTTTATTTATGTATGTTATGGCTTGCTCAGCTTGCTCTGGGGGTAGAGCTGGCACAGCATGTGGTACGGGGGATCAAATTGTAGTCTCTGTGTCCCTGGGGTCCCTGCGATTGCCTAAGCTTGCCTAAGCAGGCACTCTAGACCACTGAGCTATCTTGCCAACCCCAGGTTTTCCTTTAAATGTGATCTGTTTCTTTTCTCTAGTGGATTTTAGTATACTGTTTCTGTGCTGAATTTCTGGGATCTTGATTATTATGTGTCTGGATGTGGTTTTAGTTGGGTTGATGTTATTTGGAGTTCTATGTGCTTCAGTTACTGAATGTCAGATTGTTTCCCTATATTTGGGAAATTTTCTGTTATTACTTCTGTCCGTATTCTTTTATTATTATTTGTATTGATTTCTTTCTCATTGATGCCTACTAGCTTCACATTGTTCATCTTTGCATTGTTTTGCAGTTGTTGAATGATTTTTTTCTTGCATCCTAGTTGTTTTAAAGAGATCTTTTTTTACCTTTTCACTAGCTGCAATGGTGTCTTTAAGATCTGAAACTTTACTTTCACTTTCTTTGAAATGGTTTTGCCAGCTTGTGATTGAGGTTTTTAGTTCCTGTCTAGTACTTTGAATCTGCTTCATGCATTCTATTACTTTCCCATATGGCTCATTCAAGGATTCCATCGTTTTTCTCTTCTCATCTATTTTTTTAATCAGTGTTTTCTTTAGAAGCACTTAGTACTTCTTTCCTTATAGTTATCATTTCTTTTTTTACTTCAGAAATTATTACTGATCTGATTTCCTCTATGCCTTTCTGCAGTTATTTGTTGACTTTAGATGCTATTTTCTCAGAGATTCTAGGTGTGTGATTTCCAGTTTCTTCTATGCTATTGTCTCCTGCATTTGTTGTGGGTGGGCTCGGAGCTGAGAGCACATTTTGCTCCTTCTTTTTGTCATGTTGTATAACACTGTTCTGACCTTTGGTGTAGAGCTTTGGTATAAGCTTCTTACCTTAGCACCAGATCTGGATCTACCAAGTTCAAACTCATCCGAGTGGGTGTGACTTGGGTGTGGCTGCTGTGCTCCAGTTCTTCCTGCTTCAGACCTTGGAGGTGAACCTGTGTGCCACTCTGGCAAGATGTTCTGCTCTTGGATCAGCTGGGTGGGTCTTGTCTCCAGCCTCTCTGCAGGGAGTTCTACTGCAGTTTTCCACACTGGGCGTGTCTGATGGATGAAGTTCCACTCACACGCAGGGCCTGGTTGCTGGGTCAAATGAGTTTCATGTGGGCCCTGGGCGGTCTCACTCATCTGCCAGGCCTGGTTGCTGGGTTGAATTGCTTTGTACTCTTTGACCCACATCTCCCTAGCCTTTCCTTCTCCTGTCTCTCATAACTACTCTTCTACTCTGTTTTCATGTAATTAACTACTTTAAATTATGCTCACAAAGTTCTATAGTACTTTTCTTTCTCCATCTGGCCCTGGGGCATTTCACTCAACATTTAGTCTTCCAGGTTCATTCATGTTGTTTCAAATGGTGCTGATTTTCTCTTTTTAAGGCTGTATATTATGTGTGTGTATGTGTGCATGTGTGTGAGAACATTTCTTTTGCTCACCCACAACTGTCCAGTTAGGTTTTCTCCATCTCTCAGCCATTGTCAATAATGCCACAGTGAACCTGTATAATCAGGAGTAGGATTTCTGGATCACATGGCAGTCATTTTTTTACTTTTTCTGAGGAATCTCTGAACTGTTTGCCCTAATGGTTCCACTAATTTACATTGCCACCAACTGTAAAGTGTCCCTCTTCTCCAAATTCTTGTTAACACTCATCTCTTAAGCCTTTTAAAGAAACATTTTTCTTTGAGCTGGCCAGATAGCTCAGTGGACTAAAGCACTTGCTAAGACCAGACACATGGATCAGAGTTTGATTCCCAGCATGCTGTGCCTGCCCTGCCCTCTGGGTGAGCTGAGACAGTGACTGAGACTGGACATGGTGGTGTGTGCCTGTAATCCCAGAGCTTGTGAGGTTGAAAATAGGAGGATCACTATGGGTACGATCTGTGGTGAGACCCTGTATGTGGTACTAAATATTTTCTTTCTTTCTTTCTTTATTTATTTAATGTGGTACAAGGTCTTGCTATGCAGCTCAGACTTGTAGTGATCCTCCTGTCTCAGACTCCCCAGCACTGAGATTACAGATGTGTGCCACCATGCTGGGTTTCAGTGTGTGTGTGTGGGTGCAGCTTGAGGTACTGGGGAGTACACCTGGATCCTTGTGCTTGCCAGGCGGGTTCTTAGATCATTGAGCTATCTCCTCAGCTCCTCTTATTCTTTTAGTAATAACCCTGCTAACAAATGTGAGCCCATAGCACATTGTAGTTTTGATTTGCATTTCCCTGATGAGTAATGGTTTGAGTACTTTTATGATAGACCTCCTAGACACATATTACACATATTTATGTTTTGTTTGGCAAAACATCTATTCAGCCATTACTTGTTTTTTGGGGTGTTGAGTTGTGAATTCCCTATATGTTCCCCTTATCAGACATAGGTTCGTATATATTTTCTCCCAATTCGTTGGCTGCATTTTCATTTTTGCCCCCTGTGGAGAGAAGAGCTTGATGTAGTCTCACTTGTTTATTTTGGTTCTTTTTGTGTGGTTTAAACATTTGCTGTAATATTAGTTCATCACCAAGGTCAATATTAAGGAATTTTTCTTGTATGCTTTTATAGTTTTAGCTGTTATCTTTGTGCCTTTAACCTACTTTTAGTTAATTTTTATGTCGATGTGAGATAAAGGTCCAGTTCCATTCTCTGACACATTATTTTTCAGTTTAAAAACATTTTTTTTTCTTGTTTCAGAACTTCTGTTTGTTTATTTATTTTTATGGCTGGCTCAGCCTGCCCTGAGGGCAGGGCTGGTGCAACATGTGGTGCCGGGGATCGAACCACGGTCCCTGAAGCCACCCAAGCTTTCCTAAGCAGGCGCTTTAGACCACTGAGCCATCCTGCCGGGCCTATTTTTCAGTTTTTGCAACTGAGGAGAGAATATCCTTCTTTACTGTGTATCCTTGTTTTTTGGTTTGTTTTTGTTTTTAAAGCTGTCCCTTATATGCTTGGGTTTATTTTTTGTTATTTTCTCTCATCAATATATATTATCTGTTTTATGCCAATTCTGTACTATTTTTATTACTATACTATAGCTTTGTAATGTAATTTGAAATCAGGAAGTGTGATAATTCAAACTTTATTTTTATTTCTTGAGAGTTTAAAAATCTATTTATTATCTTGCAATTTTATATACCTTTTTTGATTTATGTGAAAGATGCCATAGGGATTTTGATAGAAATTATGCTGAATCTGTTCTATTTTGTATTTTTGCTTATGGGATTTAAAAGCTTTTTGTATAGATTATTATTGGTTTAAAAATAGCACTAATTTCTTAATGTTGATGTTGTTTCTTTCAATGATATTTCATGGAGACAGCATATCATTAAGTTTTCCTTATTTATTTAAGCCTATATTCATATTTATTATTGGTAGTACTAGATTTAAATTTATCTTGTTTTTTTAAAAAATATAAATTTAGCCGGGTGTGGTGGTGCACGCCTGTAATCCCAGCACTCGGGAGACTGAGGCAGGATATGTGAGAGTTTGAGACCAGCCTGGGCTACAAAACTGAGCTCAAGGCCAGCCTGAACTGCACAGCGAGACCTTGTCTCAAAAAGACCAAAAAAAAAAAAAATATATATATATATATATGTATATATATATATATATATATATATATTTATTTATTTATTTGTCCTTAATTTCTTTGGTCATTTTTGTTCTTCTGCCTTTTTATTTTTGTTTTTTATTATTTAAGACCTTTACTAACAGGTGCTTGAAGTTTGTTGACTTTTTTTTTGAAAAAAGCAAGTTGTAAACTTTTATTACACATTAAAAATGAAGTTCTTAAAACTCTCAACTTGACCAGATATGAAACAATTTAAAAACCTTTAAAGGTGTATTGAGAAAAACCAGATTTAAAAAAAACAAAACACAACACGTTTGTCATTAACAAAAAGAGACGTCTTTAGGTAAAAATAATAAAATCCCCATGTTGCACAGGTAATGCAGATAGTTTTAGTTATCTGGTCAATGGGCAAAAAGCAAGCACTTAAGGTCTTCAGTTCCTATCTTCTGTTCATTTCTTTTTATTTTGAGCCCCGCCCTGCTCAGCCTCGTGAGTGGACAAATTCTCACCTGGTGGATCGGCTGCTTTTGTCTCTTTGCCATCTTGTGGTTTAGAGTTTTCTGGGTGTCTGGGTCCATACTTGAATTTGCGAGGGTAATAATGCCCAGGTCAGAGTTTCTAGGACAAGACCCTAGTGAAGAGAATGGAATACAAGGTTGAACATAAGGCACGGCCAAATGCATCGGCCAGTTCCTTTCCTTGGTAATGCAGCAGGGTCATGTGTGTCCTGGGTAGAAGCCCTGAGTAGGTTCATGCAGGAACATAATGGCCTCAAGATGGAACTACAGAGTCAGAGCTGCATGCTGCCCTTCTGTAGCTTCCATTTTACTTTCTTGGCAAGATGCTTGGATCTTTCCTTTTGGTGACAGTCCCTCACCTTTACAGAGTGCTTTCTGCTTTTATAGTTCTCCACTTTCATATGTGTGTGTGTGTATATATATATATATATATATATATATATATATATATATATGCATGTATACATATTTGTATTTGTTAAATGGATTTACTTAACCTGAAATATTTGTGAATTATAGTCTTATGCATTAAAATTTCTTCTATGTGTTCTTCCTTTACTGTTTTATTATATACTTATGTGGAATGGTGGAGTCAGAATTTTTTTTTTTTACTTGGAATAGACTGTAGAAATTACCCAACCCATCTGACACTGAGGTAGCTGCTGACCTTGGGTCTCATCACCTTGATTTTTGTATCTTCTTCACTGCCATCCTCTCTAGGCTGTCTTTGGGAAGGAGGATCCATGAGGAATCGTGGTCTATAACCTCGATACATATTCTGTCTCCCTTGTCTACCTTGTTCTCCTGCACCCTGGTTGTCAGCACCCTCTGTCACTTCTCCTTGCACAGGAGGGTTGGAATACTGTGGTCCATTCCCATAGGGTCTCAGCATGGAGTAGGGTGGGAACCCTTGCCTGCCTATTGTAGGGCTGGCGTTGTTGGGCCTGGCTTTGGGATCACTCCCTAAACCCTCATTCTTTTTTCTCACTCTCACCATTCTGGTAATTCTGCTGGTAATTGCATGGAGGCCCCCCCACCCTCCTGCCCCAACGTGGATAGTATCCATGATGGCTATGGTCTGCTGTGTATTTATTGCCTTGAGCTGGAACTCCACCAGGGCCTGGAACATTTGCTGCCTCCGCACCCTTTTCTCCTTCAACAGCATCAAATTCCACAGTCTCTCTGTCTTCTACACCTCGAAGTCCCTTCCTGGTGTTATTTTTCCTTATGGCAGTCTGGTGTACAAATACATCTTCCTTGGTGTCATTCCTGTTGATGAAGCCATATCTGTTTCTTACATTGAACCATTTTACTGTCCCCAAACCTTCCTTGCAATGAACTTTTTGTACCCGCCCACAGGCGCTGCCATGTGAGGCCTCCTGGGCTGCTGCTGCTCACTGTGCTGCTGCCTGTGGTGCCGGTTTGGTGTCAGCAGGCCTGAGGGTGAGGCCGGCGGGTGCTGGGTCTCGGCCTTGCTTCTCATGGTTGCGGTGATGGTGATTGGGGCGGGCTGCTGCAGTTTCATCTTGTGTGGGGGGCAGGGGGTGGTGGATGATGGTAACTAGACCAGCGGAGGTGGTAGGGCTGCTCAGGGCTCTCTGGGATCCGCTCTCTGCTCGCCATACCGATCAAACTCTCTTCTGTAGTTTTAGATTAAATAAATATTTTAAATAGTTCTACTTCGGTTCCTCTGTTTAATCATTAATGATTCAAATTGTTTGTTTTGTTACTGTCATGGTTGGTTTAGAGTATTTATTGTTTACTAGCTACAGCCTTTCTCCAAATTATTATGAATTGAATCACTTGACTGATTCTCTGTATCTGAATCTCTGGATTTAACCAATCGTAGATTTAAAACATCCAGAAGAAAGTCATTGCGTCTCTCCTGAGTGGAGCACATTTTTTTTTGCCATTACTTCCTAGACAATGAATCATAACTAATATGGAACATTTACATTGTGCTTGTCAGCATAAGCAATCTAGAGATGATTTTAAGTGTATGGGAAAATATTCATAGGTCACAGGCAAACTTCATACTGCTCTATGTAAAGCTTGAGCATCTGCAGTTCTGGTGTTTGTGGGAGCCTTGGAACCCGCTCCATGGATGTGGAGGGGACGGTGGTACCATGAAACTTTATAGCAATGCATTTCTCTTTCTGCTCACATGTCTTTGTTTTAACATTGTCATGCATTTAACATTTCCACATGTTATGTTAATTCCATAGTGCTTATTATTATTTTTGTTTAAAGAGCTAATATTTATTCTTCAAAGATAACAATAGGTAATAATATTTAAATAAGAAAATGTTTTACATATTTTATTTGTGCTATTACCAGCACTGAACAAAACATTTACAGAGTTCTACATTTCCATCTGGTATCATTTTTCTTCTGATGAAGGATTCCTTTTTATCATTTTTTTATATTATGAGCTTTCTAGTAATCAATGACTTCAGCTATGGTATGACTGAAACGAATCTTTATTGTTCTCTTAATTTTGAAATATTTACGTTGGATATAAAATTTTAGGTTGACCAGTTTTTCTGTGTTTCACCGATTTGCTCTACTACATTCTTGGCCACACAGTTTTTCATAAGAAATACAGTTTCCTATCTGGGTGTGGAGGTGTGCGCCTGTAATCCTAGCACTTGGAGGCTGGGGCAGGAGGGTCATCTTGAGTTTAAGACCAGTCTGAGTTACATAGTGAGTTCTGGCATGAGCTACATGGGAAGACTGTGTCTCAACAAACAAACAAACAAACAGACAAACTAACTAACTAACTAACTAACTAACTCCAAATCCAACCCAAACCAAAAAACCAGACAAAGAAACAACCCAAAAGAAGAGAAAAAAGAAATACATTCTCTTGACATTTTATTGTCTATATGTAATGCCTCAGTTCCTCTTTTCTCGTTGTTGGGACAAATACCTGACACCCAAAATGAAGGAAGGAAAGGCTTATTTATTTATTTATTTATTTATTGTATTTTTAAGTAAAGGGTCTACAGGGTGCTCAGAGTCTTGCTGCTAGATTGGACTCATAGTGATCTGCCTATTTATAGCCTCCCAAGAGCTGGGATTATAGGCGTACACCACCACGCCCAATCGCAATTGCCTCTCAGTGCACCTTGGGGAGTGGGGCCAGCACAGTAGGCCCAGAGATCGAACCTCCAGCCCCTATGGCCGGCCTTGGAAAGGTTTGTTTAGCTCACAGTTACTGGAGGTTTTAGTTCCTACGTGGCTGGCCCCAAGGCCGTGTGGCACAGGGCAGAGAGCATGAGCTCATGGTGGCAGAACAGCAACAATGGCAAGGGAGAGAAAGTCTGTCTCTCTGTCTTACTTATAATACATTTAGGCTATCAGCCCCAGGTTGAGCATAACACTCACACTCATAATCTCAGCAGTATTAAGACCTGTAATCCCAGTGGATCATGAGTTAATCTCAAACTCTAAAAGTCCCCGCCCCATGACTGCATGAGGCTTTAGATACAAACCATGACATTTCTTTTTTTCCCCCTTGTGGGTATTTAAAGGTCTTGCCCATTATAACAGATTTCCAGCAATTTGTTTTTGTTGTGCTTCATTATTGATTTCTCTCTCTCTCTCCCTCTCTTTCTTT
>PVJA010038912.1:9481-19581 GCA_004027025.1 Myocastor coypus | reverse complement strand
TCACTTTTGTAGCCCAGGCTGGTCTCGAACTCACACCGATCCTCCTGCCTCAGCCTCCCGAGTGCTGGAATTACAGGCGTGCGCCACCACGCCCGGCAAAATTACAGTTTTTAAGTAGCCAGCAAAATTATTTTTTGGTTTGTGGTCACCACAGCGTGAGGAACTATATTGCAGGGTCACGGCATTAGAAAGGTTGAGAACCATTGCTCTAGACCCATATCTCCTACCATTAATCAATCTGAAACTCAAAATCTATAGAAGACCTAATATTACAACAGAAGCACTTAAAACTAGCAGTTACTTGATAGAATTCTCATGCCGACTATGTATGCTGGTATCTGTGAACTAAGTAACTGCACCAATGAGAGCAAGGCGTAATACCAATACCATACTTGGAATACCTATCATTCTGGTTTCTGAAAGGTGTACTGCTTATAATGTCCTATCAGTTATTGCCATACTCTTATCAAGTAAATGTTTGTTTAGAACAAAAGGTAATAATGTTGTAGACAGCTAAATTAGATAAAAATATTGTAGGCAGTCAGACAGGGCCAGGCCCTCAAGGAGACAAAATGGAAGACAAGGTGACTATACAGCTTTACAAGAGACAGACACCCCTGCTGTGGGCCAGACCTCAAGACAAAAAAAAAAAAAAAAAGAGTATAGCCGCATACTTCCTTAGGAGTGTGCATCAGGAATTGTCATTCTAAATATATATCAATCACCTTAAAAGAGTCTCAATGAGTCAATAACCCAATCCCGAACTGGAAAAATCCCTGTTCCATATTCATACTTTCTTGCTATGTGACTCCCTGCCCCATTTTGTGTTGGCTTTAATCAATTTTACCAGAGCAATGATGCTTGTAACTTCATTAATTGACTAGTTTTGGCCCACTTCATGCCCACATAAGCGAGTTTCCAAGGTGTGGACCTTAGATCTGCCCCCACTGCATGGTTTTACACTATAAATGTCCCTGGAAAAGACAGCTTCCTGGGACCACCCACTCGGGACCTCCTTCCCGTCTCTCTCTCTCAGGAAAGAGCTTTCTTTCCCTCAATAAACATGTTCTACTCCATACCTCCGTTTCTTCCTAAAATTCATTCTTCAGTTTTAGAGAACACGAACTGGTGCCAGGTACTTTTCAAGTTGAGAGATCAGTTTTCCCTGTATCATTTGAAGGTTCCCTACTATAGTTCAACCCTGAGATCAGCTTTTATTTTCTTCCTGCATCAATAAAGAGAATAAGAGAAAAGAAAAAAATACCATAGGAGCATACCACTACAATTTTGTAAATGGTTACATTCCTTAATTTCTGTGTAAAACTGTAATTTCTGTTTTTACATTCTATGAGGATTTAAAGTTTAGACTAGCAATGACTGATTTAAAATATTAGTTCCATATTATGCTTAAGGCATTGAATTTTCAGATAGTGTTGTTAAGCTCAACGGCCTATGTTGTAGGGTATAATATCATTAAGCTCCTCTTCTGAAGGATTAACAACGTAAGATTGTCGACCAAAATATTAGAGAAAAAAAAAGACTACAAGGATAACCAATATCTTGGCCCAGCCCTTCAAGGTCAGTGAGGACTCAGGACATAAGCGAACCTGTACCGTTACAGCCTATAAGTCAGTGGTGTCCCAAATTTTCTGGTCAGGGAGATTATGGGGCCACAGAGGAAAGGGAGCGACAATGTGTAGTGTGCCTAAGGACAGTCACCTAGGGAGAAAACATTCTCTCAGGCTTTCACAGAGAACAAATTGGTAAAACAATGGCCATGATACACTCAGATGGCTGACACTGACAAAAAATCTACAAAGTGCTGTACATGGTTTCTGGGTAAATCCTGAGGAGATTTGACTGACCATGTCAGATAAAAAAGTTACATATTTTGTTATATACTTCTTACCTTACCTTAATCTTAACCATCCAGCAGAAAAGTGTAACCACAAGGTATGAAAAGGAAAGCCATATTACTATGCTGAGCTGTAAAAGGCTGAAGTCAACAACCTCTGATATTGGCAGTTGTACTCATATTCCATTACTATTATGGACTATTGGACTACATATGCAGCTACCTTCTCTTAGTTCAGTGCGAAGAAAGTTGTGTACTAATAGTGTTTAGACTAGATATCATTTCTGCATCTTGTACTTTGAACAACTACTACAAAGACAACAATATGCAATGTATTAATCATTGTGTCTGTCCTAATCTGTTGTGAAACAGTCTCTTTGATATTTTTCTCATTAATATTAATAAAATTATTAAAAAGAACAGAAACACTTAATTTGATGAAAGATAAAATAATTAAAAGTCTTGAAGATGTAGATATAGAAAGTGTTTTCTGAACATTATACCAATTGGAGAAGAAATAAAACCAAGAATCAAAAATGGGATCATATCAATTTAAAGTATTTCTGAACAGCAAAGCAAACAGCCAAGCAAATGAAGAGGCAACCTATAGAACAAGAAAATCATTTTGTCAGCTTTTCCTGCCCAGATAACTAATGTCTAGAATGTATCAAAAACTGAAAATTTCAACCACCAGCAGTAAAAACCCAAGCAAAATAGGGCAACTTATATAATTAGAAAATTATCAGAAGAATGATAGACAAAAATAAATTGAGAAAGTTCAAGGCCTCTGACCATTAGATAAGTACAAATTAAAACAATATTGAAGTTTCAGTTTACTCAAGAAAAACTGAATATCATCAAGAAATCAAATAATCAGTGTTAAGACTGTTGGGAAAAGGCAACCCTTCAACTTTGTTAGTGGATTGTAAACTGGCATAACTACTGTGGAAATCAATATAGATATTCCTCAGAAAACAAAAGCTAGAAAGTTCATACAACTCAGCTATTGTGCTCTAGGATTTGTGAAAAATTTGAAGATATTATTCCAGTGATACATGCCTACCTATTCAATTACTTCAGGCATCAGCTGGCATTGCCTAACTGGGGAAAACGAATGTTTAAATATCTTTTAAAAGCCTCACAAGTGTATACGCAACTGTGCAGTTTTTTTTTTAACAAGTTATTCTGAGAAATGTCTGCATGAGCCTTTGAATTCTGAATGGGATAGGTATTCTGAGAAATGTCTGCATGAGCCTTTGAATTCTGAGTGGGATAGGCTATACATGAATAAATGTTTAGATTTGCAAAGATGAAATGTAGCGTGTCTCTACTTTTTTTTGTTTTACCTACATTGGCAGAACTTAATTTTTAAATGGGTTATTTACTGGGGTATTTGAATTCTGGCTTTTTCTCAGAGTAGATTATTATCATTGATGTATTCTTGGTAGGTAATGCCATCACTTGATACCTCTTGTAAACTATAACTTGTCTATATATGTATCAATAATTGAGGACCTATGACATAAATCAGTTCCATAATCTATTGTAGCAAATAGTGTAGATACTTCTATATTTTATACTTGAAGAGTAATTCTACATAATTCTCATAAAACTCATAAAAGAAAGTGCAGAATTTACATTTTTGTGTGTTAATACTGACATTTCTGAGTATAATAATGTGCACATATATAAAATTCAAATAGGCTTGTATAAAAATGAACCAATCAGATTAAATACTTAATGATTTTGTTTAAAGACTATTTCCAATAAAGAATACATTATTTTGATAATTCAGTAAAAATAGCACTCCTATAATTTGTTAAATATAAATAAAATAGAAAAATTGAACAATGAGTCTAATTTTATAAAACTTACTGACGAGATGTAGATATACTCCAGTAGACTACTTCGTAAATCTTCCTAAAGTTTACATAATACAAGTGTGAGTATATTACATAGTGTATCTTTGTGGATACATCTTATTAATAGATGTTTTAATTAGACAACTAATCTCACAGATGATAATATATGGATTTAACGTTACCATGTTGGAATCTAGATTTTCATAAGATTATTTTGTAGCCCTGGCAATTGGACAGAGGCACTTTTGTATACTAGGCAAGTGCTGTTACTGAGTGCTACACATGCTGAGTCTATCAGGTGAATTTGGCTCCCTCTGACTTCTAGGAGTGGAGCTGATTATTTTGAAACACTGAGATTTTCCCTTTATATAACCTACATAGACACCAGATGTTCCTACTCTTTTCATACCCATCTTCATGAAAAAAGATATCAGAGAATACAGCCACTCAACTGTAATGACATGCTTTCTCTTACAGAGATTCTTACTTTGTTTTTTTTGTAATTTAATATTTTTATTTTTTAAATTTAACAATGGTTATATTACATGTTTTCATCATCAGATCAGTTTAGATTAATACTTATAGGTATATAAGATTGATCAAACAATTAAACATTAACCCTTTTAAGTCAACGTTACTTTTTTTTTTCTTTTCCCCTTTCTTTTTTTGAAAGTTGACATATTGCACATTGTCCTCACAGTCGTTTTACAGAGTACAGTGTGTGGGCATGACCCACCTCCCTATTGATGTTGCTTAGAAAAAAAAAGAAAAGAATATACTTCTCTTTGGACTAAGAGGAAGCAGATACATAAACAGTCAAATGTTCTGCAATTGCAGTGGGCCACCAGTGAAGCTTGTAATGTTGGAGGCTATTGAATCTAAGCCTCCTAAAGCCCATCTCACCAATCTAGCTCTGTGTTTCATGCATTGTAATTAAGCATTATTTTTTTTTTCTTGCTGGGTGGAGATTCTTACTTTGGATGACACTGCTCTCCTGAAATATTGGTTTGTTTTCCCTATGAAACTGAAATGGCAGGATTTTATAATATTGATCCTTTGAGACTCAGTATTACTTTAGTCTAAATATTCTATAGTTAGGTATTTAGATTTTTTATTTATTCCAGAGATGAGCTATGTTACGCTTATTTTCTCCACTATACTTCTATTTGATTGGGAAGGACTGAAAAACGCCTAGAGTGGGGAAATGAAAAGTGGAAACAGTAGGACGAAACTGTCACTAAATCTTTCGGACAAGCAAGGGGTGAAAAATAGGAGAAAAAATTGCATCCTAATCTCCATGCTTCACGAAGACAAGTAGGTTTGGGATTTGGGATCTGCAATTCTAATTAGCTGCCGACTTTTAGGCTAGACAGTCCTCAGTCTTTTTGATTGGCGTCTTTCATTCTAGTGTAACGTAAGAACCATGAATCTATCTTTTGTTCATTTGACCATTTTCAATCTCCTTCGCAAAACATTTCTTAATGTATTAATTGGAATCCCCAGCATTTCATTTAAATCTGTGATCTTGGGGTGATCATTCTCTTTAAAAACGTGAACTTTTGATAAATATGGGAAACTATGATCCATCAAGTTCTTGCTTTATTCTTTCCAAGTCATTATAAGAATTGGCGCTATATAAACAATTTGCAACTACAAAGACAAATGACACACTTAAAACTTATTAGAATAACTCATGATATAAGATAATACCTTCAACTTTCACAGTGGTGGTCTATAAATTTTAGATAAAATATAATTTCAAAAGGCTTGAATGTTCTGGAAAAGAGATTGCTAAATTAAACGGTATAATTTTTCTCGCATAACCTGAATAATGTTCTATATTAGATAGATATACCTAAATAATTATTGCTATAGTTTTGAGATGCAATATAAGTAAAACTACTTTTTTGATTTTAGTATTTTACTACATTTAAACGTTATTGAAAAAATGGCGCTTTGGATGTAGATAATACTTGATTCAAACATCTGCTTCATTACTTATTTACTATGTATACTTGCTATATATAATGCTGATCGGTATGTTACAGCCTACCTTTCTTCAGTTTTTATCTACCATAATATTTCTCACATTTTCATATAGTTTATGTGACCCTTAAATGAGATAAATTTGCTTCTTTATAATTTATTTTATTTTATTTTTTGAAGAGTAAAAACAGAAGCACAAATAAACAGAAAAAAAAACGTGTAACATACAATGCTTATGTGGTAGATTTTCAAAGCAAGAATAGCTAATGAACAATAATTGTTATATTACCAATAAGCTTGTTAAAATTTCTAAATATTTCTTGATATATAGGAACGGATATTCAGTTACATGCCTTGTTAATATTGACTCTGTGTATTGGTGAGCTACAATGTAATCCCACTATATTATAGCACATACAGTTGTGCATTCATAAAACAGTTTAAAAGAGACTTTGTTGTTTTCAAATATTACAGAGTTCATATTCAGCATAATTTTCTTTGAAGAACATTTAGTAATAATTCATTTTAGTTCATTTCTATATTTTAGAAATCTTTAATGAATATCTTATGATACTACATTCTATAGTACTTTATTTTTTAAAAACTAAGTTAACACTGCCTTGTCAATTCAGAAAATTAGAATTACTTTACATATGAAACAAGATAATAATATTGTACAGTATTATACCTCATAAATTTTCGCATGTCCTTATCCTTCATACCTCCCAAGTCATTAACTATAAATTGTTCGTTATGTTAATTTGCTCCACTCTAGTAATCAGTTAACTATGCATGTGTATATCAAAAAATCTTCCTTTACACCTTAAATATATATAATATTTTTTATAAAAAATAGTTATTTTACTAAACTTACCTTATTGCAAAAGTAATATAGATTATTAAAACTTCAAAAAGAAAAAAATTCAATTCAGTCAGAGTATCATCTAAAACTGAAACATTATACAAAAGTTAAACAATGATAAATGAATCTGGCTGATATGAAAAGCCTAATCTGTTTAAATGTATTTTCTAAGAGTTTGACTTAATCAAGCATCTATTGAAGTTAATTTTTGGCTGCAAATCCTGTTGGGGTAAAAAAATAAGTCAATCTTTAAATTTTTCTTATAAAATCACTACTTTGTGGTTTTAATATTTTACCAGTGTGTGAGTAAATACAATTCTCTGATACAGGTGGTAAATGACTAGTTTAAAAGAAGAATTACTTTTGTATCACAAACAGTAGTCAAAAGGTCTTCAGAAGCTATTACTTACAGAAAAAATTCTCCCATATCATTGGAAATGTTCACTGGTCAGTAAACTGCCATCGTTAGTGTTTTAATGGAAGTGTAGTGATAACAGATAACTCATTTGTAATATAATTTTTTTCTTTACCTGAGATAATTAAGCTATGATTAGTTAAGGCCAAATATTTCTTCAGCTTTGACATTTTAAAAAGTAAAAATTTTAAGAAATATTTTAGTTTCTCCAGGAAGAATTACTCAAAGATTGATTCTTAGCATCATTGAGCATTTGTCTTGATTGCTTTTCTCTAGTTGCTGAGATAAAATACTTGACACTCAGAATTAAGGATGGGAAGGTTTATTTAATGAATGATTTCTGCAGGTTTTAGTGCATAGTCATCTGGTTTCAAGACAGGATAGCATGGCATGGTTCTTCAATGTGGCAGAAGACAGCACAAGTAGCAAGAGTGAAAGTGAGGCTGATAAGCCCCTTTTCTTCTTTTATATTGTATGCTGACTATCCACCTGTGCTATCTCCATAACCTTCACTTCCACAAGCTCAGGATATTTGCAAAATAAGGAGCCTGGCCCTCTGCTGAATTAAACTTCTAAACTTTTAAAGTTGACACTGTAATGGCTGGAGTATAACAAAATTATTCACTTTTAGAAGTAGAAAAGACTGAGAAAGAATTCAATTTAGTTTAACCCCTGACTAAAGTATTTACATAGAAGCAACCTTGCCTGAAGTACCCCATTCTCATTCTTTCTACTGCCCTGTCAGAACTTCACATACTTATAGGAGATAAGGAGAGACTATTTGCCCATGCTTAGCCATAAATCTCTCTGCCTGTGACCTCGCACTTATAGCATATAGGAGCATCACATTCCTGACATGAACCTGTGCCTTTAAGATATGAGTAGCACAGCATTCCTGCCCACTTGCCATATCAACAAAGAAAGTATAAAAACTTTTATGGAACAAAAAAACTGAGCCTTTTGTGTCTTCCTAGATGAGGAGCACATAGGTCATCAGCTAATTAATAAAAAGCTCTGTAATTCCTTTTAATTTGGTCTCCTGTGGACCACATATGCAATTTGTCCATTAAAATACCATGTATCAACCATTGTACAACATAAGAATGTATACATTTCCATGATATACAAGACAAGATCAAAGCATGGTGTGTACTTACATAAAAACAATATTATGGTAAAAGACATACTAGCATTAATCCTAATCAAAATAACTCCCCCTTGCCTTGGACACACATATCAATTGCTCTTGCCTCTTTCAAAAGCAATCTTGGATGTTCTCTTTTATGTGTGTCTTTAGTTGTGTTGCTGTGGAAGCTTGCATGCTCTAAATTCATCCAAAAATTTATGGTGATTCTTGTCAAATAAAAGCTGTACTGCATCTTTCCACTTTTTCCCAAGGATCTGAGTCTGTTGACTTCTGCCTCTTAGAGTCAAAAAGAAACACAAGGGCCAAGGGTATAGCTCAGTTACCTAAGTGCCTGGCTGGCAAGCACAAAGTCCAGAGTTCAATCCTAGTACTGCAATGACATTTTTTTTTTTTTTTTTGTTAGGACCGGGGTTCAAACTCACAACCTTGCACTTGCCCAGCAGGCGCTTGTGCCTTGGAGCTATCTCCCCAGCCCCTGCAATGACATTTTTAGAATTCACAGGAAATGCTTTTAAGTGGAAAAGAATGAATATTCAAATCTTTATATTTTATGAAAACAGAGACCTCTAAAATGTGACAAAAGTTTTTCATATATCTATATCAATATTCCTATAGTTCAATTCATATACTCCTTACATTGATATGACACATTTTGTCATAAAGTTTCTGTACAGCTATATTCTATGTAACATATTATTTTCCTCTGTAAAACAGATCCATACTTCATTAACATAAATTGATGATGAAGAAAGAAATCATTATGCACTCAAAAAATGAAATAAAGGCAGACTGCTAAAACTTTCATTGTTTGAGTGAATGATCTTTGTATCTGCCCTTTTTACTTTGTTGTTGTGTTTTAGCAGACTGGTGAGACGCAGTGTGATTTTTTGAAGTGAATGCAAAATATCCTTGCTGCTAGAGAAGTATGAGTTATTACTAGCATTGAAATTTTCAGCCGGGTGTGGTGGAGCATGTCTATAATCCTAGCATTTGGAAGGCTGAGGCAGGAGGATTGGTACAAGTTTGAGACTAGACTATGCTACAGAAGTGAGCTCAGTGCCAACCTTAAGTGCTTATCGAGACCCAGTCCCAAGAAGAAAATAAAAATCACTTCCTTTCTTATCTAAACTAAGGCATGGTTTAGATCAGTATTTTAAACTTTTGCTTCGTTTCGATTATGTCCTTTGTAACCATAAACACTATGTGGATTGTATTCTGCTATTTTATATTTTTAGTATATTTTCTACCGCTGAATATTATCTAAATACTTAAAAGTAGATGTTTGGTCAATTCTATGGATTAAAGTATTTGACAATAGGGGGCTGGGTCAGTAGCTTTGTGGCACAAGAGCCTGCTTCGCAAGTACAAGTTCATGAATTCAAACCCCGGTCCCGCAAAAAAAAAAAAAAAAGTCCATTACATCTTTGACAATGTATATGTTAAGAATCGTTTTAGTTCTTTTTAAAAGTATTTAGGTAGAAAGTTATATGCGTAAAGGAGAGTGAGAAGCCCAGAAAATGACAATACAAAAAGCTCTCAAATTATTAATTCATCAGACAATTTAATAAAAACTTAATTTTATTTCTATTGCAGGGGAAAAAAAGACAACTGATCAAACAAACCTTTACAAATTTTTTTGTGAGTTGGAATGTTATTATTGTGCATAGGATAAATCACTATAACTTAAAATAAAAGAAAATTTCACTTCTTTTTCCTTCTGGTCATGTACCTCACCTCATGTTGTCTAATGCGTAAGACACCAGTGAGTACAAATGTTAAGTAAAGAAATTTAAGAAAAGTTTATTCTGCTGAGTTTGCAACTTTTGTAGAGATATTTATATAAACAGCATATAAAATTAATAAATAATAAGACAACAAAGTGATTCTTTTTGAAATATTGTATCTCACAGATTTATTGAAGGTTAAGGATGGGTTGAATCTTTTTTTTTTTTTTTTTTTTTTTTTTTTTTTTT
>PVJA010038911.1:0-19484 GCA_004027025.1 Myocastor coypus | reverse complement strand
TCGTGCCGAACAAACCCTTCCACGTGTACTTACTTCTGTCATTATGGGGTCAGAACACTGGACCCATACCCAAGCGCAAACTGATGCAGCCACCCAATCCTGGACTTTCAGCCCCTAATGCCTTTATTTTTGTAATAAAGTGTTCAGTTCCTAGTATTTTGTTACAGCCATGCAAAGTGGTCTAATACAGCCATTCAGGGTAAAACAGTCCTCACCTTACAAAGCGCGTTCGTACTTCTTTCTCCTTATTTCCACCATATCTATGTGAGATGCAACTGTAAGCAATCCATCCCTGAGCCTCAGTCCTCCTCTGCCTGTGATTCAATGTGCACAGAGCTGGAGCAGAAGCTAGAATCGTACTATCGCATGTACACAAAAAATACCATAGCTATTCTCTCTCGCTGTCCTATCATTTAATGTTCTCCCTAATGTGTACATGAGTGAAAGCTAGAGCTAATATAATCTAGACTCGGGATTTTGCAAGCTTGAGTGTAAATGACACTAAGTAGAGAATTCAAGTGCATTTATCTCTTAGAAGTTAAAGCCAACAACTGTGACACTATGTTTCCCATGGCGAAGGAGCTGAAGTTTCAGATCTTCCAGATGGAAGGGCTAGGGGCTGGCCAGATAGTTCAGAGGACTAAAGCACCTGCTTAGGCAGACACAGGGACTGGGGTTCGATCTCTGGTGTGCCATGTCAGCCCCACCCCTGGGGTGTCCTGAGATGGTGCCAGACACTGGGTGTGGTGGCGCACTCCTGTGATCCCAGTGCTTGGGAGGCTGAAAACTGGGGATGAGCCTAATCTGTGTAGTGAGACACTGTAGACCCTGTACTAAATGTATTTTTTTAAAAAAAAAACTTGGAAGAAAGAGTATGCAAAGAGAGCATGCAAAGTCTAAAGAAATCCATAGGTCAGGGAGTTTCGTAGCTTGATCCTAGTCTAGCAGCCTGCTGGACGGCTTAGAAGGGTAAACCACACCTGTACCTAAACTGCGACACAAAATTTGAGAAGACAGGAAACTACTTTCATCCCACACCTAATTACTCACAGATTAATTTTACTTCCTTAGAGAAACTCAGGCAAAGATATGATTTCTCAAAAATGATCCATTCTTCTGTTTGACATACAACAGCGCTTGCTTATTAAGCCGCATGGTTCAATTTGAGACTTTGAAATATCTGCAACATGCTTGCATTCTACAGGCGACAATTCCACATTAATGTATTTAATCAGGATCTAAATGTACGACATGCTGTCAGATCACCTGCAGCACTAAGGCTCACAGAACATCTCACCAGATTAATTCATTTTGTCAGCACCATTGTCCTGAGTCTCTTCCCTTCCTCTATGTGAAGTCTGACTTGAAACTACATTTCCTAGAATACACTAGGCAGGAAATCCGCACCAGAAGCTTGGGCAGGGCCGTGGAACAGTTGCTGAGGAAGCCGCATCTCAGAACTTCCAAGGAAAATGTGGAGTGAAGCACAAGCTCTCCTGGTAAACGGAACTCTCTTTGATCCTCCAGGATCTGTGATAAATCAGTGACCTTTGTTAGAATTTTGAATGACGGTAGTATCACTTGAAGAATCTGTAATCCCAGCTCTTTGGGAGACTGACCTCAGGTTGGGTTACCACAGTCTAATCTATGCAGTGAGACCCTGTAGACCCTTACTAAAAAAAAAAAAAATAATAAAATAACATTACTATAAACAACTTGAGCAAAGTCACCAAGAAATAAGCTGACATTTAATTACTTTCCGGTTCTAGAGAAGCCCACTTGCCCCTGTCCGCTCTGCTGAGGCAGTGATCTCTTATGTACACGCCACCAACACGTGGGGAAATACAGATCACTGCTACGCTACGGGACCCCACCTACCTATTCGATTACTGACTTCACCAACCCTTCCAATTTGTACTCAGGTAAGGTGAAGAGAACATGTATATTCAATCTCTATTAAGGCAATCTTAAATAATTAAATGTAATTGAACCCTGATTATACCTCATGGAGGAGCCTGCCGTCTCTCTGGGGTATAGATGTGCTCCCATTTTCATGACTCCGTGGCCAGCAGTGTATGACCCAGAACCTGGAGACTGACACAAAAGCCCAAGGGTCAGCAGGCCCCACTAATTCAGTGCACCCTGGAACAAGCATTGATTGGAGGACTTAGCCTGCTCACCCACATAGTCAAGAGGGCTAGTTCCTTCTGAGATTCCTTTCAGGCTTTAGAATCTATGCTTGTACAATCACCTCGTTCACCTTTTCCTACCCTGACATGACTTAGAAAAGCAGCATATACACATCCTTCATTATGACAGGATCCCCAGAGGGCAGGAGTGTGCAGGGAACCCTAGGGAGTGTCAGGCGCGCTCCTGAGGCGAGACGTAGGACAGTCTCTCCAACACAGACTCATTTCCCTCATCTCTATATTGCAGGGTACTTCAACTACCCAAATTGTAATGTCTAAAGGCTACTGTATTCGCCAACCTCTGAGGGAGGGCCCCTAAAGCAATGGCTCTCAGACCCAAATGGCATCCATTTGTATCTTGCGCAGCATTATTAACATGTTGGACTTAGTTGCCCAAACTTACAACTAAAGAAATTTCACAAAAATCTGAGTTTCCCGCCTCCTCTGAGCAGCCTGGCTCACAGTGCTGCATGAGGGGAGCCCTTGTGGCCGAGCTCGTGCCAAGTATGTTTACAGAGGAACATTTATTTGTCCATCGAATTCTCTTCCTTATACAGTGCTGTGCTGTGGTAGGCTGCCAGCTTCCGTTCCTGAACAGCACTGGCAGTGAGCTGCCCCGCCTGGAACCATGTCCCTACTGGGGCTTCTCCTTCCCTGCCAGGGAAGGTCTACCTGATCTAACAGCATCGTGCAGCCCTTGGCAAGCCAGGGCCCATTCACAGGCCACCACACGGCCTTGAAGTACACTTGACTTCGGCTCCCTTTTTTAAGGAGGAGGAAATCAAGGTGGAGAGTTGTTGGTGACCTTGGTTGATGCCACCAAAGCAGTGGCCAAACCAGGCTGGAGCCCCTGCCCGTCCACTCGTCCACCCTTCTGACTACATGCTTCGTGGCTTCTGTGTGTTCAGCACAAGTCTGGAGGGCGGGAAGGCAGAAGGGACACAGTTACCAACAGAGGTGAGCCTAGGAGCATTGTTACTGCTTCACACAAAATTGGGCTTTGAATTATCTTGTTTCTAAACAGCACCAGCTGGCATAAACTCACCTTCCTCTTCCTCTTCTTCTTCTTCTTCTTCTTCTTCTTCTTCTTCTTCTTCTTCTTCCTCTTCTTCTTCTTCTTCTTTTCTTGTTTCAGAACTTTTATTTGTTTATTTATTTTTATGGCCGGCTCAGCCTGCCCTGAGGGCAGGGCTGGCGCAGCATGTGGTGCCGAGGATCGAACCGTGGTCCCTGCAGCCGCCCAAGCTTTCCTAAGCAGGCGCTTTAGAGCACTGAGCCATCCTGCCGGGCCCATCACCTTCTTCTTAATGTAATATTGATAGCAATAAACTGTAGGTCATTTAAGTGTGACAGGATAATAATGTGCCACATACACGCAAACCTGCCACAACTACAGGCAATTTACCTTTTAGAATAGAATAGTACAAGGAACGCTCACCAGTCTGCAGCTTACCCACATGCTGGAATATGAGTCTACCTTCACGTTCCTAGGCTAATTTTCTTGTCCTCATGAGAAATAAGAGCTACACAGAATTTTGTGAATGTCATTTTCTTCTGTACTTTACATACTTAGTCACACAGTAAATGGCCTAAACAGTTGGCTCTTAGTTTTGTTTTAAGCTATATCACAATGGTAAGATCCTATGATCCTATGTCAAATAGCTATCTTTATTTATTTTATTTATTTATTTATTTATTTATTTACTTACTTACTTACTTACTTATTTTAGTATTTTGTTTCCATCATTCATCTGGGATGAGTAGAACAAATTCTCCTAATAAAACACCCTATGGTATTGAGTACTTTTCTATAAATTATCTCATTGGATCACATAAAAGACAACTCAAGGGGCTGGGGAGATGGTTCAGTACAATAAGCACTTGCCTGGCAAGTGTAAGGGGCCGAGTTCAATCTCCGGCTCCACAAAAGAAAACAACAAAAAAAGACAACTCAAAACAAGGAGGTAGTGTGTTGCTCTGCCTTCCTATTGCTAGGATAGAGGGCCTGAAACTCACAACTTAAAGGAAAAGGGAAGGCTCATGGTTCAGAGCTGTTAGTCCATGGTCCACAGGCTTCAGAGTGGAGCCATGGCAGCAGCAAGTGACACACAGGGGAAGGCTGTGGGTGAGAGGCAGAGCCACTGCTGCCATCCCTCTGGGCTGCCCCTTCCCTACTGGCCCCACCTGCTAAGAGCTCCTTCAGCTGTGGCCATTGGTAGATTGGTCCATGGATGAGCATAGTGCAATTATGACCTGACCAAGACTGCAGCCAAGCTGACAGCTAAGCTCAGGCCCCACAGCCTAGCTTCACCTGTTCCTTTTGTTACTCTAGCATCAAAGACTTTACTGTGAGTCACTAATGGGCCCACATTTTTTGCTGGGCACCTACATAGGTCAAGGCACACACATCAATAAGGGATCTGAGTCTTACTATGAATACTAATGCCATGAACTTTGCCTATAAGTGCATTGGTTTGAATTTACTTACCATGTGGTATGGGTGTTCCCACATTATAGTGAGAGGCAGAAAAGGAAAATTAAAATCAGTTAGTGCACTTCCCTTCGGCTTGCTTGGAAATTCATCTTATATCCATCTGTAGGGAGCATAAATGAAGCTTTGCATTCATTCCAAATGTGACTATGACGTCTATTTCACCATATCCTAGAGGGCATAGTGAGGAATAACATGTGCAGATTCCCAGAAAACATATATCTAAGGGGAATTCTAGCTTTGGTTGCTTTCCATTTATCTTTTGTGTACATTCTTTCAGCCGCTTGTAAGCCTGCGAGCCTATGATCAGGCCCGGTGTTTCTGTATTTCTTTTTTTGTTATTTATTGTCTGTGATGGGCTAATTTCTACATATGAAGAAGCACCAAGTAGGAGAGGAATTAGAAGGTTGTTTCACACATGCAACTTTCAAAACAAATATGCAAATGAGCCACAATGCCAGAAGGAGACTGAGTCCCCAGATATTCTGTGAACTGGTAGGGAAATGACTCAATCTGTGTGTACCAGAGGTGTGGGGCTTCCTTGTCTGGCAAGCATCATGGAATACCCCATCATGGTCTCTCCCTGCAGGCTTATCTCCACAGGGGCTTTCTTAATGGTGGAAGGAATGAACAGTATAATTCAGAGTGTTGGGAAGGAGTGAGGGATGGACTTTTCCATCTAATCTTCTCAAGTTTATTCTTGTGTGTGGACTAAGTCACTGATTTATTAGCCTAGTTACGAAAACATTAGTCATTGTCATTTGATTAGTAAACCGTGTTCCTAACACCAGTGTTCTACTTTAGCTTGTGCTAAACCATGCTGATCAGCTGGAAGACAAGAACAAGGCCCTCAATGCCCTTCAAGGAGCCAAGCAGCCCGCTTCTTTCTGGGGTTCTCTGGCTCACAAAATCATCCTGGGCAAAGGCCATCTATTGTCCCTCATGATTTGAAGTCTACCAGACCTGGGTCCTGATGTTAGTTTTTGCTACTTCATAAATGTAGAGCTTGGGCTAGGGAGATAGCACAGCAATGTAAGCACCTACCTGGCGACTGCAAGGTCCTGAGTTTGATCCCCAGTACCACAAAAATATAAAATAAAATAAATCCAGAACTTTTACAAGTGACCTGGCCTCTTTAAGCCTGTTTGCAAAATCAGAAAATGGGGCTTCCTGTCTGATGCGTATCTGAGGAAGCTGCAGTAAATATTAGATGACGTTGCTGGGGCACGAGCACGATTCGCAGAAGCGAATCATCTTTTTTTTTTATAGCAGTGCCAGCGGGGGCTGCTCATGACGAATAGGAAAGACATCTTCTCTCTTCCCAACTACCTCATGAGGCTCTTGAGAGTTTCAGAGTGTCCCCGTGGGCAGTCTCATCAGCCACAGAGTTGAAGAGCTCTAGTGCAGTTTGTGATTGTGAAGCCCTATGTTCCTGCAGGCAGAATTGGTGGCTGCATTCTGCCTGCTCCCTGAGCCTGCAGCTCCCATGTGGCCCCCAGCAGGTACGGAGGAATCGGATGGGTGCTCAGCCACACGTGGGGACCCACCAGCCTGTGTTTTCTCTGCTCAGCCACCTACCCGGCTGGCAGGGCCCCAGCGCGATGCCCTCCCACTCGGCGCATCCCCACACGGAGCCCATGTTCACAGCCCGCGCACCTTCTGCGGACACCCTGGAGCTGCGCTTCGCTGGGGCTTTGTGCCGCTCTCCTCCCCGTCCTTTCCTGTTGAAGCCAGGGAGGAACGCGCCCTCTCGAGGAGGGCGCACTGCTGGCTTCTGCCCAGCCTAAGTGGAGACGGCTGCTTCTTGGGATGAACAGGGCCAAGCGCGTGTGTGTGAGTGACGGCGGAGAGAAGCCCGGCTGGAGGATGCGCTCTCGCCCAGTCACTCTGCTCACGGCAGTCCTGCGCAGAAGGAGCAAGCTGCTGTGTGGGGGACGTGCGGGCTCCAACCTGGCCCACTGTGCCTGTGAAGCCAGGAAGGATTCGCCACGGGGAAGGTGGGGCCCACTGGAAACCGGAACCGCATAAATGCACTCGCCACGGGGAAGGTAGCGCCCACTAGAAACCGGAACCGCACAGATGCACTCGCCACGGGGAAGGTAGGGCCCACTGGAAACTGGAACCGCATAAATGCACTCATGATACGAAGCTGAAATTAGGAGTTCTGTGCTCAAAACTGAGTGATTCCCAAAGGCTCCCTATGACTGGTATTTAACTAAAATATAATGATTTTAGCTCACCACTGAATACTATGTATCATAGCAAGGCGGGGGTTGGGGGGGCAGAGGAGACCTTCTGAGTCCGTTCCGGAATGAAACTTGGAAAGAACCAGAAAAAAAAAAAAAAAACTGAACAAAACAGTCATGGGGTTGGGTCAGGCAATGCTGTTCCCTGAGTTTAGCTGGCGTGTTTCTTTCTCTTTGAACTCCGTCCCCAGGACTGGGTCACTCCCTCCTCCACCCCACTTTCATCTTCTGTCACCTGTGGACACAAGCAGGCAGTCCCATCCTTCTAACACATGTCACCTCACCCTGTTTCTCTTGTCCATTCTTTTTGTGAAACTTGGGCTCCTCCTGCCTCAGCCTTCTGAGCTGGCACTGTAAGTGTACACCGCCACGCCCAGCTAAAGTCAATTCAAACAGATTTTAAACTCAAATCACTATTAAAATCGCCATAATATTTTAAACTCATACTACTATTCAAATTAACTTAATGCTGTCTAGAACACAGTTTTAAAAACATTTCAGAAATTTTCCTTGGTTTTCAGAAAAGGCTTTTGGAAAAGAAGCAAGCGCTGGGAAACCAGTGGCTGCTGATAAGCGGGTGGGGGCGGGTGGAGCCAGGGAGGCTGGAACATCACAAGCCTAGGTTTAGGCCCGGCTGAGCCGTTCATCAGCTGCGGATCTCAGGCCACTGTATCAGCAGACTCGCTGTCATCGTCCAGAATAAGGTCTGCCCCGATTCCCATTTCTGAAAGCATATGCGGCGAAATGCCAGTCGCAGAATGCTTGTGGCTTGTAGGTGGAAGCCATGCACGTTCCCTACCAAACCTTTTAAGGAATGGTTACCTTTACCACCAGCACAGCCTTTTAGTGCAGGGCGGCCACAGCCTTCCCGCCAGAGCACACGTGCTTGCCACGCCCACCAACCTTGTCTGACCTCTTCTCCCGTTGACTTTCCCACGCCAGCCCTCGGGACACACAGGCCTGATGCATAAGTCTTGGGAAACACCTTGGACTTCCAGCTCAGCCACTTCCTACAGGGATGCAGAATAGGTAAAGGGGAATGACAGGAGAGCCGTAAGGAGAAGGGAGCAGAATACGCGTGTTCCCCATGGTGAAGGCAGTTATGGCGTGTCTGTTATAAACACAGGCGAAAAACAACAGCAACAAAAACGTAGAGCTCCTGTGGTGTTCTCAATCATGAACTTTATGTGGAGCCGTAAATTCCCACAGACAGCGAAGTTCTCAGCCGTTTACCCTAAGGAGGGCTTTGCCACCAGGACTGTGACTAGTGGCTTGTGGCATGGTGACACACACATGGTCAAGGTGTTCACAGGGTAAACACGGCCAGCTTTGCCCCGACACTTTTCTTTTTTTTTTTTTAATTTCTTGTTTCAGAACTTTTGTTTGTTTATTTATTTTTACGGCCGGCTCAGCCTGCCCTGAGGGCAGGGCTGGCGCAGCATGTGGTGCTGGGGATCGAACCGCGGTCCCTGCAGCCGCCTAGGCTTTCCTAAGCAGGCACTTTAGACCACTGAGCCATCCGGCCGAGCCCCCATAGGGCAGATGTTAGCTTCACTCTGGGAGCTCATAGGCTAGCCATGTTAGGGTGCCAAACTAGGAATAGGGGTTCATTTCTGAACGGAAAGAGCTGGTTTTCCACACTGTACCGAGAGTCCGGCTTTAGGCCATCATGTCTCTAAGGCAAAGCTCCTGTCAACTTTTCCAAATTTCCCTTGGGCTATATCATATTATTTATATTCTGTCAAAAATTGGCTGAAACCCAGTGTCCACAGCTATCCACAGTTCCTAGAAAATTTGCCTGTGATGTTTCTGGCATCTTTCTTTGTCTTCCTAGAAGACATTTATCCATGTTATATTAATGGTTATTGGCCTCCTTTACTATTCTTTTGAAAAAAAAAAAAAAAGTTCTTCTGGAAAATGCAGTTATAGCAAATGTAAATATGGTCACACATAATAAATGATTGCTTTTGTAATAGCTTAACTATATGTTGTACCTCAGCTGTGTATTCTCTTTACTAGTTACATTTAATAGCAATAATGGTTATTTTCTTATGTTAGAACTAATGTTCTGTAAGCAACTCCCAACCTATATTTTATAGTTAAATACAAGGAAAAAGTCTCAGAAATTAAATGAATGGCACAGGATTCCTGGAAAGAAAGTTGAACAACTGCATTCAGGGAAATATGGCGTTCCCCCTCAGAGTTGCAGAAAACAGAGGTTGAGCACACACAGTTGGAAACTGACTGACGAGAGAAACCTGTGGTCGTCTGAGGCAAGGCCAGAACGTCATCGTCTGCCACTGACAGGAGGCCTATGTGGGTGTGCCTGACCTCACAGTGCTAGAGGCACTTAAATCTGCCTTAAGCCTCTGTACAAATAGGTGAGCATTTTTCTCCCATGTATCAAAGGAGCACTTAAATATTAGCTAAAGAAAAAGCTAATCTAATGATAGGATGTTTTCTTCCGCTGCTGCCTGTACTTCCTGCACCCTAGTTATACTGTAGCCAAGTGAAGGGCCTGCTGCAGTGATTTGTAAACACCTCTGGACCGTTGAGGAAATTTAGCTGAGCTTTGAATTAGTGAACCAAAGGCTCACCTCAGTGCCTGAGTTGTGACCTTTTTTTAAAAAAAAAATTATCTTTAAAGAGAATACAAAAAATAGCCAAAAAATAGATTATTAGATATAGATTATTTATGAGATTTATTAGATATATCTATGTATTAGATATAGATTTTCACTAAATGAAGCACTAGGAATGCAAAATGGCTGTTGTATTGCATACTGTTGCCTCTGAAGCCGCCGTTTAGATGATCAGAGATAAACCTGTAAGATTGGCAAAAAAAAATGAAAATGAAAATGAAAAAGGAGAGAAAAACATTAAGCATTAATCACCCCTTCCAGTAGACCAGCAGAAACCGGCAGAACAGTTACCCAAGCTGTCCCGTGTGTATACAGATCTATTCCCCTTCCCTGCCTCCTTCTCCTCAGCCAGCTGCCGCTTCCGTCTGAGCAGCTCCTTCCCTTCCACAGCGTGCTTTGGCCCTGTCACAGCCTATGTGCTCCGAGAGTTGTGACCTGCAGGGCCAGCAACTGCAGCCCAGCCCCAGCTGTTCCTGGACAGCCTGGGAGGAAGCTGCACCCCTCACCATAATGCTTACCAGAATAGGATCTAGAGAAATAATAGCATTAACATCTAAAATAGAGTTCTTAATTCTTTATTTAGGGTTCAGTGGTAAAAATCTCATATGAGAACATTGCATCAGCTCTAAATCTTAAATTTTCTTCATTTCTTTCTGTTCACAGGTTTACAGAAGACTTTAAAATAATATTTTCATTTTTCCTGAGATAAAATAAGCATCAGTTCTCTCTTGCCGTGTGTATGTGTGTGTGTGTGTGTGTGTGTGTGTACATGTTACTAATTCAATATTTAGAGGTGATGCATTCAAGACACCCTAGTGAGGGATTTTATTTTTATTTATTTTTTTAAAGAATTTTTAAATTTTATTTATTTATTTATTTATTTTTTGTTTCAGAACATTTGTTTGTTTATTCACTCATTTTTATGGCTGGCTCAGCCGGCCCTGAGGGCAGGGCTGGCGCAGCATGTGGTGCCGGGGATCGAACTGCGGTCCCTGCAGCCACCCAAGCTTTCCTAAGCAGGCGCTTTAGACCACTGAGCCATCCTGCCGGACCCACTAGTGAGGGATTTTTAGATGTTTGTGGAACTGAATGAAGTTAGCTGAGGCGTAATGCTTTCATAGATGGCTCTCCACTTCCTGTTATCGTAGACGGCTAGGGTGGGCAGGAAAACTGTAGGCAGTGAGGTAGGGCTGGGCCATCAAGAGAATGTCAAGACAAAAGGCGAAAACCCTCTACAATCGAAGCCAGAGATGCATCTGTCAGAGGCCAGGCCTCAAGATGGCAACAGAAAGATTAGGCCTACACACTCCTGAAGGGTGGCACAAGTGGTAATGTCTGGTTTAACGAAGTCTAAATAGGCATCACTCAGCTCAGTGGGCAATCCAGACCTGGACCTGTCACCCCCTTGAGAAACTCTTTGTTCTCCCCAGGCCTGCAGCTACCGATGTGGGTCCCATGGGCTCAACGTCACCTAAGCCACTCTGTCATAATCTCATTGGTTGTTCATAGCTGTACCCAACACAGTTCGCTTTGTAAACTTCCCCAGAGAAGTGGAGTCCTTGAGCTCAGAGGGATAAGTGCTTGCCTGGCAAACCCAAGGTCCTAAGTTTGATCCCTGGTACCAGCAAAATAGAAAGAAAGAAAGAAAGAGAGAGAGAGAGAGAGAGAGAAAGAGAGAGAGAGAAAGAAAGAGAGACAAAGAAAGAAAGAGAAGGAAGGAAGGAAGGATGAAAGGAAGGAAGGAAGGAAAGCAATGTTTTAAAAAAAAGAAGTGGTCAGCCTGCTCCCTGAATGTCACTTCCCAGCCCTCTAGGACAGGAACTTTCTATCCCTCAATAAATATTTCCTAGTCTTAACTTCCGTTGTTCCTAGAATTCACTCTTCTATTTACAGGACATGAACTCAGTGTATCAGACACCTACCAGCCTGAGAGTCGTGAAGTTGTGATATCCTTGTCTCATATTTGGAAGTTCTGATAGCCCCTTTGTCTCCTCACCCAAAAGTAAACTATGAATTGAAAAGCTTCAAGAACCCTAGAACAAAATTAGGTCCTGAAACTTCTTACCAGTGCAGCTGAGCAGTGGGCTAGATGTACTCCAGGCACACAAGGGATTTCGCCATCCTCCCAGTCTTCTACCCGCCATTCCTCTCAAAGAAGCAAATTCTTTTCAGAAGAGCAGTCACCAGTGATTTTCTGTGTTCTCTGAGCATGGCAGGAGGACCTGTGCGCATCAGAACCCCCGCCATGACCGCACTCTGTTAGCGGAGAGCCTCCGCCCTGGGGAGCTAACACTGAGAAACGGTCTCCCTGTGCCAGACGCCATCGCCCTTTGTCCAGGTGTTGTGTGACTGTCTCAAGGGCAGATGACCGAGATGTTTAAGATATGAAGACTTGACTGAGCAACAACCTTCATGCTGACTGGGACAAACGGGCTCGACCCCTGTGACACCGCTAGCCATTGGGTCTGAAGGCACAGCACGTGTTACAGAGATTCTGCAGCTCCATTCAACAGGAAAGAAACCTGCTGCTGGTGAGCGGGGCTGCAACAAGCCCCGGATGAGAGGCTCCCAGCGCGTGAGCAGAGACTGTCTTCACCCACTTGCTTTGCCCACCTATTACATATTCCTTTCTCCTGCCACGGTTTTTCTCCAAGGATCCGCCCTTCCCTGCCAGGTCCGTTGCAACATCCAAACCTTTTTCATCTCCACCTCTATCCATGGCCAACATTCAGATCACTGTGATAAACATGACACGTGTCAACAATCAGCGACATCCACCCTTGCAGACCCTGAGCTGGGCTGACTGGCACAAGAAAGGGACATTGGGCTAGCGTTAGCCTGACATGAAATGAGTGGAAGATGAACGCTGAAATTTCGCATTGATTCGTTACATGGCCTCTGAGTGTATCTGATGACTATGGAGCATTTTTCCAAGACTGGACCTCCTTGTTTATAGTTGACACTCAGCAGTAGCCCCTGGCCACTGCCGGCCTCCCCAGGGACCTGTGAATGACTACATCAAGCCACCACTGACACAGAGTGAGCTTTCCCACCCTGAGACCCTTTCTAGCGTCTCATTCAGCCAAGCAAGCTATGGTCCCTATTCCTCTTGTGCTTTTTCCATTTTGGTCTATGTAAAGATTTGGACTTCGCTCTACTCTGCTAAGATCTGCTCTATAGCGTTCCTAACATCTGGTCCACAGCTTCCAGTAATCCACGGCTGCCTTCATATAAGCAACAGCTAGCTCTGCGTTATGCAAGGGCTTGGTTATGTTATACCATGAGATAATATATGTGAAAGCACTTTATAAACTATAAAATTCCATACAAATGAAACAAATGATAGTTGTAATTATTACTATCATCATTGTCGCCTTAGCAAAGACGGAAACCTCTTTGACTAGGCTTTTCACATTATGTTCTTTTGGCACTGAAGAAATATTGAGTTGCATGCTTTCAGAGAAGAAAGCGTTTCCTGGCATTAAAAGAGAAACTTTAAAAGCATGCATTAACTCTTCCAAGCACTGCTGCAGAACAGCAGAAAGCACACAAACAAACAAAACCAGTTCCATACCATTGATCCAAAATGTGAGGGGCAGCCCTTCCTGGTAGTTTACATTTTCAGAAATTAGCACCAGCTCGGGGGCATTGTCCTGTTCCCCCTTCACACACACTGCCTTCCTCACAAGGCCTTGCTGCACCACTCAGCTCAGCGAAGCTCAGATCACATCAGCTCCACATCAGAGACTTGGAAGCAGCCTCCACAACTCTCATTTGAAGCTGATCCAGAAGGTCGCCACATATCTCTGGCTTGGCTCTGGGGACTGGATAAATAGAATAATGACCTTAGTATTCTTGAGTATATTGAGCTCACAAGCAAAGCCCAAACTAAGCAAATGAAAATTACAACTGGTTTCTTTAACACATAAACGTAAGGGATAGTGGATTGCAGGTTAGAAAAAGCCCTGGCTGCAGAGAAGGAAGCCAAGGAAGAGGGTACTGGACATAAACGCTTCTGTTTCACGATTTTGATCTTCACTATTTGAGAACGTTCAGCTCTCTCACACCATTTGGAGCATAGGGCCGATTCCTATTCATCAGCACTTGAGCACATGAGTGTGTGTGTGAGTCCGTGTGTGTGTGTGTGTGTGAGTCCATGATAGTTCTAACTGATCAAGTGACACCACAAGAGAATGTGCAAAGTCACGTAGATCTCAGCTGGGTGCAGCATTGTTAGGAGGGGTAGTGCCTGCAGAAAGAATCCCACTCACCCATTTTTGGGAGAGCCGAATCCCACCCAAGGCTTTCTTGTTGGAATGCGAGATCTCTGCAGCTTCGTGTGGCTGGGAGGTATGGGAGGGAGCAATGAGAGCTGCCTCATTCTGTACAGAAATCTGAAGGTGACCTGAGGCTTCGCTGGTGGCTAGGCTGGAAGCTGGTATTTATAAAGGAGGCTCTGCTTAGCAAGCCCCCGGCTCTTGACTACAGATGTAATTTAGCTTCGGCAGTCTCCATAAAGTAGGGGTTTCCTTCTGCCAGTGACCTTTTGTGGACTTTCGGGAGTGCATAGTCTTTGGTAAAAGGTTAAAAAAACAATTCCTACTTTCCTACTAAGGCAGCAATTACACACAAGTCTATGTAGCCCTGAGGATCCTGGGAGATCTTTATAATGTACCCCTTGGTCAGCTCTCATTGGGAAGCTCTTTTTCCCCCTCGAGAGGAAGTTAAAAACTGAAATAAGAAATGGAAACTAAAAAAAATGCCAGCCTTGCAAACTGGAGAGATGTCACTTGGTTGGTTTAGAACCCATTGATAGACCTCCGGGCTTTGAACTTGGAGTAAGAGTGTTTGAAGGAGAGATTCAACCCCCATAGCCAGCCACATTCACCTTCCAAAAAGCCCTGTTTGCGAGGCTTAAAAGCCCTGAGCTTTGACAGGCCCGAAAGGGCCAGGGAGATAGCTCAGTGGAATAAGTGTTTGCCCGGCAAGCGTCAGGTCCTGAGTTCAATCCCTGGTACTGCCAAAAAAGGCATGTAAGTTGACACAAAGCACAAGTTGGGTGGTGGTCAGAGCTTTCTGTGGCTCTCCTCAAATCACCAGAGAAGCGTCCTCCTCCATTCGCAAAATGCTCTCAACCCAGTTAAGATTGCAGGGGCAAAGATGGTTATTCACTGTGGCAACCTCCCTTCAGAGTCAGCGGTGAATTCTGTGAGAAGACTTCATCTGGCCCTTTTTCCAGGCTCCTTGGTGGTCAGCCAGAAACATGCAAACCTGTCAATATAATTCACGTTGGTTGGGGTTCAAAAAACCCGAGCATTTCCCAAGCCGGGGCAAATTAGTCTTTGGCATCAGAACTCTTGATTATTTACCCACTCAGGCACAACTATACAATGAAAAACAACTGCTCTGAAAGGCAATAAAGCTCTGCATGCCATTCCCGGGACCGCCCGCCGAGGCAGCGTCGCATGAGCCAGTCCCAAGGCCGTGGCACCATCCCATCTAGTGAGTGCAGGGTGGGGAGGGCGGAGGACCAGCTCAGCGCTGCTCATGGGCTCTGATCTCCTTAGGAAAAGTCCTGAAGCGCTGAGGTCGTTTGTAGCTCAGGAGACCAGCCCTCCGTGCTGGGAAGACTCAGCGGAGGCTGGCGTTTGCTCCCTGGGAATGCCTTAGCTTTTTGTGTGTGTGTGGGGGGGGGGTGGGAGGGACCAGAGTTCGAACTCGCGAGCCCTTACACTTGCCAAGCAGGCACTTGTGCCACGGAGTTACGGAGCTATCTCCCCAGCCCCTTCGATCCCACATCCTTTCCATCACCTCAGTGTTCATGATGATCCTGATTCCGCATTCACATAATGCTAAACGTGCTACTTAAAGACCCTCACCAGCTGCCAAGGTCCGAGCTTTCCTGGGTGCAGAGGGGCTGCACGACAGCAAAACCTCCAGCGCTCACTCACTTTTTCTCTTTCCTTAGTCGGTTTCCAGCACCTCATTGCCGGGGCTCATGGCCGGGCTCTGGTGCGCAGGCCGGCCGTGCCTGTCCTTGCTGCTCCGCCTGTCCTCCCCGCTCTAGCGCTCCCCGTGCTCAGATCCTCCTCGCACCTTCAAAGTCTACTGCATGTTCCCTGGCACCTCTCTTTTTAAAATCATCTCTTTAAGTTGCTTAGCCTTTGAGTTTCTCATATATAAGGGAATCACATGGTGTTTAACCTTGGGCCTGATTTATTTCATAGATCACATCATGACCCAAGGTGCTGCCGTTTTCCCATGAGCGACTCAAGTCTGTTCATTTTTTTTTTTAAGAATTTTTTATTTTATTTATTTATTTTTTTCTTGTTTCAGAACCTTTGTTTGTTTATTCACTCATTTTTATGGCCGACTCAGCCTGCCCCGAGGGCAGGGCTGGCGCAGCATGTGGTGCCGGGGATGGAACCGCCGTCCCTGCAGCCGCCCAAGCTTCCCCAAGCAGGCGCTTTAGACCACTGAGCCATCCCGCCGAGCCCCTCAAGTCTGTTCTTGATGGCACAGTTGCACTCTGCCACGTGTAAATACATTTTCTTTCACCATCTCTCCTCGGATGTGTCCACAAAGCCCACCCGTACCTGAGCTATCATGAGTTGGCCATGTGCGTATCATTGCATTTGATATCTTCAACTCTTTCAAGAAGAGGTTCAGAAGAGACAGAGCCTGGCCAAACGCGGTTCCCGTTTTTTGGTGTTTGAGGTTTGCAGGTAAAAATAATAGGAAAGAACATGTCCTGGAACTTGAGATATTCATCAATAGAAAAATACCTGTACAAATTATCCATCCTCCTCACTGTCAGGAAGCAGAGAACCTGGCTTCATCATTGTTAGTATCATAAGTTCAAGGTTTTGCTACAATTGGCGGCCTGTACAATGATTCTAATCTGCACCCCTAATTCCTTCTCCGAGTAGAAACCCTGCTTGCTCTGCCAGGCGTAGATGCACTCACACTCCCTGGAGGGTAGCCCCAACTCCACGGTGTACTCGCTGAATGACTGGGCCATATTATTTAACTTCAGTACCCAAATTTTCAAATCTATAAGATAGAAATCATAACAACTGCTTGTAAACTAACATGAGAATCCAGTGAGATAATACCTAGTGAACATACTTCATGGCTGGAGCTTGCTGTGTGCTTGTCCCGTGTCAGCCATTTGTCCCCAGAGTTCGAAGCACGCTCCTGTGTCCTGCACTCATCTTACCCCGTAGCAGCTGAGAGTGGTGGGAATGCTTCAGTCTCCAGTCGCTTTCCTTGATGCAGAGACTTTCCTGTGCGCTTGCTCAGATAAAGGCCCCTGCGGATGACGATGGTACATCTTATGGGAGCTTAGACACCTATGTTCCCAGGTGTGCCGGCACTATCACCTGCAAGAGAGCCAGGTCCTCTCTCTGACCCTCTGCTATTGAAGGGAGGAGGTTTCTCTAAAGTTGCTCCCAAGGGAAGCTCAGTTTGCATGAGGCACCTCATTAAGAATCTCGTCAACCCAAGAAGATCAACTGCATCCCTGGAGAAGAGACAAGCTGGACCGCAGGTCCATATAGATTGTGTAGCAGGCTTCTGGCCATCCTCTGGCAGGTACCTCGGGCAGCACGGTGCTACCCAGAAGAGTCTTCATCGCATAGCAAGAGCACCTCATGCTCCAGCACTCCCTCCTGGCACTCAGATACCTGGACACCACCTCTCCTGAGTCCTCTCTCCAGCTCCAGATGGACCCACACGTTGGTCATCGGGTCCTCACGTGTCATGTTTTGTGGGACTCCTGTGCATGTGTGCATAGTTAGGGTGACTTTCATCCTGTCTGGCTGTGTCCTGTTGGTGCAGTTCATAGACCCAGTAACCAAAACTTGAAAGGAAAGGGAGTTTTCCATCTCCTACTCTTTCTGTGCTCTTCCGTTCAGTTGACGGCCTCCTAGAGGTGCACGCGGGACCTTCTTCATATCCTGCGCCAGGTTTCACGTGGTGTCTCCTGAGAAGGATCGTTTCTGCTGATGTGCTCTGGGTTCTTCCCTTCTAGTTACCCAATCCTGACTATGGCAGTGTTCTCTTCTTACAGCCTACAGAACACAGAGCAATGGGATATTTAACACATCAGTACCAAATATGCGAACTTTTATAGGACTCTTGCTTCTCAGATAGCAAAGAAAGCAGAGACTCCTACCAGACTCGTGCTGCAGGTTTTTTGTGGGCTGTTTGTGGGTTACGTTTGAGATGGCAAGATGACAAAAAGCTAATAAAAGACAATCAAAAATTCTTGTAAGCATTCCAGTAAAAAGGGAATTTTTTTTTTTTTTTTTTTTTTTGGCTATGACACTGAAGGAAAACAGTACAATTCTGGGACTCAGAAAGTGACACACTAAAAAAAAAAAAGACACTCTGTGGCCTGGCCTGGCCTTGCCTTTCTGCATAGGAGCTGGCCACAGGAAGTCCTCTGCTGACCTCGTCTGATGGTAGGGCCTGTGATCTTCATCCCAGAGACAGCTTACTTGTACCTAGGATGACAGAAAACCACATAGAGAGACCCAAAAGAATCTGAAGGTGAGTTCTGGCTCTGTTTACCTCTCGCTTTGTTTTGATGAGATTGCATTCTTCTGTCCAAACATATTTCTACACAGCAGGCCACAGTTCATCAACTTCAAGTACAAGACTTCTTCCCCGAGTACCTGGGTCTTCCTCTAAACAATCCCTTGCAGATAAAACTTTAAGAACATGATGTGCTTCTTCTGTGTTCATCTGCATTTTGTCACAGGGCATGGGCTATGATCTCAGCGAGAGGTGAGCCAAGGCGTCAACTTCCACCTCTGCATCATGAAGATGTGCTCAATGGGAAACACCCTGCTGTGGGGAAAAGTGAAGGCCATCTTGACTTCACTGCGCCAGAGCCACTGTCCCCACATTCCTGTGTGGCCCAAGTACCAAAACGCTTTTGTTCTTACCCTTCCGCTGCACCTGTGAACACAAACTCAGTGAAGAGCTGCTTTCACCCTCTAGCAGGCACTATGTCCGTTGCTCAGAAATGCAGCCACAGAAGGAATTTCGCTCTGCAGAGAGAAGGAAGCACTACCACAGCCCCATCCCTGTGGAGAGCAATTTCCCACTAACCCTGTGGGAAATCCCCTTTCTGTTCAGTCCCCTGCCACCGGTTTGGTGAACTCCCCAGCGTAGTTTGCAGAGTCCACTCCTGCTTGTTTTCAGCGACAGGAACGTACCATTTCATGCAGCAAGGCCAAGTCCACCCAGGGAGCTCACCCACCCTTTGCCACCCGCTGACGATGGTCCCTCCGCCCTTGCTTCCTGTGTGACTTTCCCTGGTGCTTGCTTTGGTCTGCTTTGCTCTGTGACCTGCACCAAGGGATAATTTTCTTTCTTCTTTACTATTTCTTTGTTTCTTTCTTTCTTTTTTTTTTTTATTAGACACAAGCTTTCTTAGCAACCACTGACAGGCATGACTGATTTCCCTCTGTTGTTCTGAAGGCCCAGCATACGATAGTGGACCCAACTGCTTGTGAGCCAGATAAGAACTGAACTTTAATCTTATTTTCTTTTCCTTTTAAAGAGAGCAAATCAATAAGAAAACATTTAAAATGAGATGGGTTTTCAAAACAAGATGAAAAAAAAACAATTGTTTTTTTTTTTCATCTTGTTATATTGCATATTGTTATCTTCAAAAGTAGCTGTTCAGGGGCCCAGCGGGATGGCTCAGTGGTCTAAAGCGCCTACTTGGGAAAGCTTGGGCGGCTTCAGGGACCACGGTTCGATCCCCGGCACCACATGCTGCGCCAGCCTTGCACTCAGGGCGGGCTGAGCCGGCCATAAAAATGAGTGAATAAACAAACAAAAGTTCTGAAACAAGAAAAAAAAGAATGAATACAATTAAAAATTCTAAAAAAAAAAAAAAAAA